>JALMLS010000120.1:0-116187 GCA_038496445.1 Trichosphaerium sp. ATCC 40318
GTTGTTGTATCTACTAATCTACGAGTTCGTAAACTATAGCATGGGTTCTACTTTGTTCCGGTACGTATAGGATAAGACAGGGTCTACTTAATCTTAAAAATGTGAGAAACTACAGATAATTGTCCTTGAGATATTACGAACTTATGGTTTGTTGCTACGCGCAAGAAGAGCAATTTCTGAAATAAAATAATACTACCCATAAATACTCGGGTATTGAAAAAAATGAGTTTTCTAGCTGTAGAAGTCCAAAAAGAACTAGTCTTTGAAGTGTAGTGTATTTTTATAAGTGCTGGTGCATATTAGAGAGTTGTCGGCTTGGTTTTGGGTATTGGTTTAAAAATCAGTGAAAATAAGTCAACCAGCATTTGACTTAGGTCCTTAAGTCCTTTGATTTTATTAATCATTTTACGGAACAACCATCACCCACACATAGGTAAACATCTAATTACTTCGATTAATACACTACCCGTGGCCTGGCACTCAATTTTTCGTAGGCTGACGACATAGTTAAGTCCCAAAACCAAAACCAAAAAAGAATTAAAACAATGGGAAGCATTTTTGTATGTTCAAGTGTCGCTGAAGCCAATGTCGGATACATGAATTGTGGTCTATGTAAATGCTGTCTTTGCTTGGATATGAAAATAGTAGACAAGAACATAAAGGCTTTTGTTTGTTGTACAACAAAACCAGTACAACCTGTTTTAGAGGGTAAAATAAGAAACGCTTATAAATAACACTAAGCGCCAACTTTTTTTGGAAAGCACGGCGCCAGTCGATTCAAAGTTGTAAAAAGTTAATAAAGTAGAAACTTTCTAGTGATTATCATTTGGCGGTCTGTTTGTCCGGTTTAGCTATTTAACAAAAAAGATCTAACGACTTAAATGACTTCTAGTAGCTTGAAATTTTTTCTGTTTTCATTGCAGAACCTGGTACAGAAGAGACGCCTAAAGTTTACATAGGTGCTCACATGATTTGCTTGCATTCATACACATGCTGCTAAAATACAAAGCAACAAGTACAGATCTTTAGTTGGTAAAATATTGTCCGTTTCAGTCAAGTTGGTCTAGTTATTTCGTCATTTGTTTTTTTCTCATAAAAGTGCTCCAACTGTAAGAGGTATAAGTGTACGGGTATCCGAGTGGTAGTGAACTCCGTAGTGTATTTATTGTGTCCCCTTAAGGGGGTTTTGTACAAGGTTAAGTCATAATAAATCACGTGTTGTGTATCTTACAGGACTCCCTTTCTTCTTAAGCTAGCGTCTCGTTAGTCGATCCATCTCTTCCATATCTATCATCTTCAGCTCTTGGCTCGGAAACCTTCATAACCGTGGACCAGTACTTGTACTGGAGGTCGATTTAGCCTCACTGTATTATTGATCTCCAGACAACGCTAGTGCAACATCTAATGCGAAGCGATCTTCAAAGTGTTCGATGAGATCATCTAACCATTCTCTGACCTCTTCTTTGGTTCTCAATTTCTTTAACTCTTTTGTCATCCTTCCTTGAATGTAGGCATCTCTAACGTATGGAGATCCTTTACCAATCAAATTCTTCAATCCTGATTTGATCTTCGTTGCTTTCATCTTGGGGGCTACAGCTGCTATATCTTTGAGTAATCCTAGTAATAGATCCGTCCTATGTGCTTTATTCCTTGTATTTATGCGTCTGTGGGTCTTCTGTGTTTGTATCTCTTGCGTAACTACCCCTTTTTTGAGTGTATCTGCCAGGTCTTCTGTCAATTGTATGTCTTTTGTTGGTTCTACATAGTCGTCATCGCCTATCTTTCGTATCTCTTCATCGCTTTCGAATTTGTTAAAAATAAATGTTTCATCCTCTGGTCTCAGGAATGAATCTATGAACGGTTTAACCCTTTCCACATTGATGACTCTGCTCATTCTGCTGTCTTCTGGTAAATTTAGTAGGCATGTGGTTGGTCCAGGTCTACTGAGTATCGTGTAGGGTCCTCTCCATTTGCAGGTAAACTTTCCTTCATCTTCTTGTCGGTATGGTACACTGAGCCATACTAGTTGACCTGCTTTGTAATCTACGAATCGTCGTTTTTTGTTGTAATATCTCGCTTGATCTTTCTTCGCTTTCAGTATGGCTTTCTTCGCTATCTGGTATGAGTATCTCAATCTATGTGCCAGTACATCTGCCCAGTGAGACATCTTGTATTTATCTGGTATCTGTACTTTATCTTCTGATAACATATCTAGTGGTATGCGTGGTTCTCTTCCAAACATAAGCATAAAAGGCGAGTACTTGGTAGAATGATGTACTGCAGTCCGATATGCGTACAGCGCGTATGGGATCCAATAATCCCAATCGTTTTGTTGCGCATTTACGAATGACTTCAGTATTTCAACGATAGTGTGGTTGAACCGTTCGGTTTGTCCATCCGTCTGTGGATGAAACGCTGTGGTTCTTTTCGGGTGGATGTATAGCATGTTCGTCACTGTAGATAAGAACTTTCCCGTGAAATCTTTGCCTTGATCGGTTAATACCTGTTTGGGTAGACCGTATCTGAAGCAGAATTCTTTAACGAATACCGGTGCTACGTCTGTGGCGTGATGACTGACCAATGGATATGCGTCCGACCATTTGGTGAAGTGATCTGTGATCACCAGCATGTACTTATATCCCCTTGCTGTTTGTGGTAGCGGTCCTACTATGTCCATGGCTACCACTTGCATCGGTTCTAGGATAGGGAAGTTCACTGTGAATCCACCTTTAGGTAATCTTGGCGTCTTAGCCTTCTGGCATTTTTTGCATGATTCACACCATTCCCTCACATCTGCGTACATGTTGGGCCAGTAGAATCGCTCACTAAGCCTTTGGTACGTTTTAATGAAACCAAAGTGTCCTGCGAATGGTGCATCGTGGCCTTGTCTCATCACGAAATTCTGCAGCATACTTGGTACGTATATTTTGACGCGTCTGTTGCTGGCCTTTCCCTTGTGCCTTTTATCCACTTGATATAGGATATGTGTATCATCATCATATCCCAGGCCCTTGACTTTTGTTATGAATGTGGAGCGTCTGAATCCGTTCTCTCTGCGTGTCCATTCGGGTATGGTGCCTTTGATTATGAATTGTATGTACGCTCTGATATCTGGATCTGTTTTCTGACATTCACTCCAGTCGATCGGTTCTGTTTTTTGTACTGTTTGCTTCAGTTCTTCACTGTCATCGCTTCTATCTACTTGGTGGCGTGTTTCTGTGTGATCTTCATCTTCTATGTGATTTAGTTCTTCGCCTGATGATAGTGGAGGTCTTGTGAGGGCGTTGGCGTCTAAGTGTTTGGAGCCACGTTTGTATTTGAGTTTGAAGTCATAGTTCTGTAACTCTAGTAACCATCTAGCCACTAATGCTCTCGGGTTCTTTAGGTTCTGAATGTATTCCAACGGTTTATGGTCTGTATACACCATCAAGGTGAATTGAGTAAGGGATATATATCCTGCAAACTCTTTTATTGCCGATATGACTCCTAGCGTTTCTCGCTCTATTGTAGAGTATTTCCTCTGCGTAGCTGTAAAAGCTTTGCTAAAATAGGCGATCACGTGCTCTCTTCCATTTATTCGTTGTACTAGTGTAGCGCCCAATGCTACTTGTGATGCGTCTACATGCACTTCGAATGGCAATGTGAAATCTGGATGTTGTAATATCGGTGGTGATATCAGCATCTCTTTTAGTGTTTCAAATGCCTTTTGATGTTCTTCTTGCCATTTCCATTCGACGTCTTTACGTTTTAACTTGTTTAGTGGGCTCGCGATGTGTGCATATCGGTGTACGAATCGTCTGTAATATCCAGTTATCCCCAAGAATCGTTCCACCTCTGTGATATCTCTAGGTGCCGATGCATCTCTGATCGTCTTGATGATGCGTGGGTTGGTAGCTATTCCGTTAGCTGTCACTACATGTCCAAGGAATTCTACTTCATCTTTGAATATGACCGTCTTGTCTGCTTTCAGTTTGATGTTATGTTCTCGCAATCTTTGGAACATGAAGTTGAGATGTACTAAGTGTTCTTCGAATGTACTGCTGAACACGATGATGTCATCTACATAACAAAGACACACTTGCCATAACAGTCCTGATAGCATGAGGTTCATGTGTCTCTGGAACGTGGCTTGCGCATTCTTCAAACCGAATGGCATTCCTAACCATTCGTATAATCCCCATGGTGTTGCAAATGCTGTTTTGGACCGATCTCTCTTCGCCATCGCTATCTGCCAGTATCCAGAGATAGCGTCAAAGAGTGAGAAGAACTTGGCTCTGGACAATGCTTCAAGTAGTTCAGTGATTCGTGGTAATGGGTGTACATCTTTCTTGGTTACTTTGTTAAGCTCCCTGTAGTCGATGCAGAATCTCCATGTACCATCCTTCTTTTTTACTAACACTACGGGCGCCGACCATTGCGATTTAGATTCTTGTATCACTCCCATTTTCAGCATCTTTTCCACTTCGTCTTTCACAATTTGGTACTTCTGAGGTGGTAAAGGTCTGTATGGTATGTGTACCGGTCTTGTTCCCTCTTTGGTGTCGATATAATGCTCTGTGCCTTTTGCATCTGCCGGTTGTTCTAATTTTGATGTAAATACGTCTAGATTATCGGCCATGAATGTGTAGGCTACTTCTTTCTGTTCCTCTGATATGTTACTTCCCTCCATTTTGAACATGTGTTTCGCTTTCGCTACATCTTCTTGTGTCACTTTTTTGCACGATATCTTGATGTTCTTCATCTCTTTTTCGTAATCTATATCCAGAGATGTGACTTCTTCGTCGTCTGTGATAGTGCGAAAGCTGGCAATGTTGCATCCCTTCTTTATTATTCGCGTACGGTTTGACATATTCATCACTTGTGTAGGTACCATGAATCTGTTAACCACATTGCAACAGGTTCGAGCCAGTTGTATGCCCAATTTATTGAATACTACATCGTTGCCATTGACGTCATCGTGTTTGTGTGCTTCTACTATTCCTGTTTTCGCTGTCACCGGAGATGATAGTCGTGCCCAGAATACGCATTGTGAGTATTTGGGTATTTTGACTCGTCCTTCTGTGATAACGTGTGTTTCATCTGGCTTCGCTGCTGCCTCTCTGATTCTGTCGATATGAGTGATCTCGCCTTTGGCATTTGTGATGACCTCGTCTTTGAAGTCGAGTTTGAGTCCAAATTCTTTGATCATGTTGAGGCCCAGTAATAATTTGTATCTGAATTTCTTGACGACGTGAAATAGTACGTTGCGTTTATCTGTTCCGATTGTAATCGGTACTGTCGCTGTTCCAATGATCGGTAGCGGCTTGTTGTTTGCTGCGAATACTTTTGCGTGATTGTTGGTTCGCATCGCTCTCCGTTTGCTTATTCGTCGCAGAGTATCGTGACTGATGATGCTGCATGTCGCTCCAGAGTCTATGACGGCCGTGGTGTCTTTTATGTTTCCAATCATCACTTTAGCGGTGGTAATCTTGTATGAGTACTGCTTCTTAACAGGGCCGTCTGCAATAGCGTTAACACTGTCATCGTTAAGTAGTCGAGTGTGTTCTATGCAATGGTTATGCCTTTTGCCCTCTAATGGTGTCTGTACGCTTGTCTTAGGCGTCTGGGCTTGTTCACCGTCATTTTCACTGAGCAACAAAGCAACGCCGTTCATATGCGAGCGATTCGATTGTCTTTGTGCTAGAGCGCGGTTAAAAGAGTAATTATGCCCAGTGGGCGAGACAACAACAGGGTAATTCCAAATTCTTTTATTTATCTCCACAGTGTTCACACCATTGTAACGACTAGGACATCTCACTGCAGAATGATCACGGCCGCCACAGATCTGACATATGCGCTTCTCTTCGCTATCGTCTCTTCGACTATCTCTTCTGTCTCTGTCATCGCGTCTGTGGTAGTATCTATCGTCTCGTCTCGACTTGTCGTCGCGTCTGTATCTATCACGTCTGTCTCTATCGCGTCTGTCTCGATCATCTCGCCGGTATGAGTCATCTCGTCTGTCTCTGTCGCGTCTGTCGTTATCGAGGCGTCGTCTCTTGTCTCTGTCGTAGCGGTCGTCTTCGGCACGTGGTCGAGGGCGTCTGTCCAAAGGTCGTTTGTCTCTGTTGGTGGGTCTTCTATCTCGGCGATCTTCTGCTCTTCTGTCTTTGTTTCGATCGTGATTGTACGTCTCTGGTCGGCGTGGGTTGGATGGGTTGTCTCAGTGGTAAAATGAAAACAGGATTTTGGATATAAATCCCACTAAATTCCTTTGTTTTAGGGATTTTTAAGGTAATTTGTGAAGAATTCTTATTTTTATTTTTTTTTATGGCAGGATTTTTGATAGAATTACCATAATATTCCCTTAAATATGGAATTTTCAGAATTATTGTACAAAATCCAGCAAATAATGTTCTAATTTAGTTAGGGTTAGGGTTAGGGCTAGGGTTGAGGTTTATGAAAGTACAAATTAAGTTAGGGTTAGGGTTTAGTTTTATATTTGCAAAAAACCATTGACACCTTAGGTACATAGGTTTTTCTAGCGAACAATATCCACATGCTATTATTAAAGGTGCAAAAACCAATGGTACAGGTTAAAGTGCGTTAATCCAAAAAGTAACGGAGAACGCGTTTTAGGTGGTTTGAAAAATCACTTAAACATAACTATCTCTTACTTATCTGTTTTAGGATGATTAAAGCATTGCAACAGCCTTATTACACCATTAAAGAATGTATTTAAAGCATTAACTCCAAGTACGTTGTTTTTAAAGCTTATTTCCACTTAATTTATCAAAAAACCCTACGCGTTCTTAATTTAGCATTTACAAACGCATTAATTATTGTTCAGGCTCTCAAAACCAAATGCGATCAAATTACTTCTTTCGTTTATGAAGACACGATGTATTTAACTTGTACGTGTTATTTAGGATGTTTGTATTTGTAATGATCAATAAATAAAATGACTTTGCGTTAAATCTGAACCAAAGTATCGAATAATATTTTGTGTAATTTATAAAGTATTTTTTATTGAAATCTACAAAAAATACATTAAGAAATGCTATAAAGAATACATAGAGAATTCTATATAAAATACATATGCAATTCCAAAAGTAATACTCTAAGAATTCTATGGGTAATACTTACGGAATTTCATATAAATTCAATGGGAATGAAGGAAGAGTTTTTCCGTCTACTTTTCCCATAGGAAAATAGGGTGGATTACTTAAAAATTCCCATTTCTATTTTACTACTGCTCGCATTGGTTTGGGCGCTTTAGGATTGTTTCGTGTTTGTTTTATCTTGGGTGTGATGATAGCGTTCACCTCCTCTTCCTCCATGTTGTTGTTGCTCTTGCGTTCTCTCTCCTTCATTAACTTGAGCATCTTTAACTTGTCTCTGTGTTTCTGCTCTGCCGCTGTAGCCAGTTTGATGAGTTCCTCGTATTCCATTTTGGTGTTGTCGTAATGTCCGTAGTGCTTCTTTACCTTGATCTGTAGTGCTGGTAGCATGGCTGTGAAGAATATACGCGTCTTCTCTTCGACTGGTTGTCGCGCCATGTTTGCCCAACGATCAATATAGGCACGGAAATCTTCAACTGACTGACCAATAGACTGTTGTGCGGCTTGGAGTTTTCTATATGCTTCCTCTGTACCCCGTATGTATTGAAAGTGTCTGATGAGTGCCAGTATCGCTTTGGCTGGTTCTGTTGTATCGAGGTTGCTGACCATCGTGTAGGCGTCCTCCTGGGTGAATTTGGCCAATAAGAATAGATATCCAGCTTTGTCGATGTTGTATGTATCAACCATCTGTCGTAATCTGGTGAGAAACACGTACATCGATCGAACTGATATATTTTTTCCAAACACAGCCGACTTCTCTGGTACTTTGCCTGCCTTGCCCAATCGAATAGACTTACTCCAATCATTGCCCACAATCTTTCCTTCGGTGTTCTTGACAGCGTATGGTAAGAAGCTGTATATGTGTTTGAGCTCTTCTTCTGAACACTCCAGTGAATGTAGCGTATCTAGCGTGCCTCTTTCGTATGCTGATACGCTGGATGTGCTTTCGTGTACTTCTCGTCGTACTCGATCTATGGTATCCTCGTTATCGGTGTCATCGCTATCATCTGAACCATCAGGCGTCTCGGTGTTTTTGGTGTCGGGTCCTTTGTTTTTCTCAGTTCTGTTTTTTGTTATCTTCCGTCTCTTCTTCTCCTTAGTGTGTTCTGTGGTGTTGGAGGCGCGCTTGCGTATCTTCTTGGGCGTACTAGTGAGCGTGGGTTTCCTGTTGGTACGTTTCGGAGCGGTCGTGTTTCCTTTGGAGGCGGCGCCAGCCGCCTTGTTTGGTGGAGCTTCTTTAGAGTTCTCTTCATCGGAGCTCATTGGTACTTTTATCACATCATCTTCGCTCTCGCCATTATCTTCGTTGATAGACTTTTCTTCGTTATCCCCCTGTGTATCATCACCCTCTTTAAGGGTAGCGTCATTGTCGTTCATATTGCGTAAAGGTTCGAATCCGGCTCAGTGTCGCCAAATGTAAGAGGTATAAGTGTACGGGTATCCGAGTGGTAGTGAACTCCGTAGTGTATTTATTGTGTCCCCTTAAGGGGGTTTTGTACAAGGTTAAGTCATAATAAATCACGTGTTGTGTATCTTACACAACACTGCTTCCAGAGCGAAAATAACTGGTTAAACGGACAATATTAGATAGAAAAATACAAAAATGAAGTAGAACATTGTTTTCTATCTTTACAAATTAGGTCAATTTTTGATGTACTTTTGGAGTCATTAAAGTCGACTTAAGCAAAGTCATTTAGGTTGTCAAAAACTGGATAGAGCTAACTCACTAAAAGACGAAGACGCAACTTTCCTGTCATACACGCCTAACGCCAGCATTGCGAACTTGTCAGTGTATAGTATTTCTTCATAATTTTAATCGATTTTGATCCTACACGCTACATTATCTGGTGTGATATACAAACTCTGTTCAATCGAACATTTTATCGCTGAAGCTTGTATTTCAGAAAGCCATTCGCTATGGCTGTAGCTCTACAATATCCAAAATTGTGAGTTGTAAATAGAGGCGGTACTTAGTTCTTGCAAGATCTTACACTTTGATACTTCTGCCAAACACCTGTAGCAAACTTGAACGATACGGACAATATGTGTATAAGTATAGAATCCTATGTGTCAACCAAAACATGTTAAACAGCCGATAACAGATTTCGTTGCTGAGGTTCTTAGCAGTTAAGCCGGACCACGACCTCTAACCACACATTGGTCTGCCGCGCTGTACATGCGTAACAATGGAGGAAAAAGAATGCTGTTTGTCGCCTTTAGAGTCATTTCCACACGAGATTCTGGTGTTAATATGCCACAACCTTAATGTCGAGCATTTCCTTGCTCTTAGCGTAACTTCAAAAGAGTTTAACTAGTTTTCAGCCGACAATATTTTATGGCAGCGTCTTTACGCCCAAACCTTCATAACGGAACCTAGAGGTAGCGTTTAAAAGGAACAACACGTGATTTACAATAAACTATACAAGGTGACAACATTAAGGACGCTTTCATCTGCGAATGGAAGAACAAGGTACCGTTCTAACGAAAACCACAAAAATTCGTCACTTCAAAGTACAAACATCATTTAACACACTTAGTTGCTGTTACTTAAAATTGACAGGTCCGTATGTCATGCTGACTTATACCTCTCATCTGGTTTTGCAGTTCTTCTTATGAACAAGACGATGTCATCAACTTACGTTCACCAATGTTGAAACTGTCTAAAAAGCAAAACAAGAAGTTAAAGTCATCGCACTACAGTAACTCTATCTTTGCTTCCCAGTTTTTTCTTATTTTGTTTTCAAATCTGAAAAACAAGCACATGATTTACTTGTATTTAGATTAGATGCTGCTTTTTTGGATTAATAGCTTCAGGATGTGTAAGTTTGTCTAAAAGGAGATTTGTTACAAGCACAACAATATGGCGTGTTAAATCTTTTCAATAGTTTTCGACATGGTTTTTTTAAGCCACTTTATTTGACTGCTTACTCACTTTGCTTTATTTTTCTGTCTCTAACGAATATTTCCAAGACTTCTATAATATTAAGATATACGTACAATTCTTTTAGTGGTAAATACGATCCTACTATTGGCACGAATTCATACAAAAAAGCATCAATCAAAACTCTTTTGCAAAAACCATTACCCTTTGCTTATTTGTCAATTAGAAGATACAATCCTTATATCTACCTTGAAAGGAGATTTTTATTCTTATATGGACATCACAGATACATCTGGTATGTTTAGGTACTGCGAGAGTTTCACCATTTTATCATTTATTTTTTTGTAGTTTTGCGTCCGTGCATCTTGTTCGCCATTTTGATATATTTTTCCTTGTGTACTCCATAGCGCATAAACGTAGTTTTGAAGAGCTTTCATATTACAGATACGTTATCATGGGTACTACTCAGAGACATGTAGCCATTCTAGTACGTGTAGAAAATGTGTCTTTGCACATATTAGCAAAATGACTTTTTGTGTTCACATGTGATGTTAGGTGGCAAACAAGTCCGATTTAGAAGATGAAAGACAAGTATCATATGAAGAGGGAAAAGCGCTTGCGGAGGCATGGGGTATACCATTTGTAAGAGTGAGTTGTAAGACAGGAAAGAATATTCAAAATCTTTTCTCGCTTGCAGTTGACGAATACCTAGTTAAGGTGTTGGAACAATAATCATTATGTACGTTTATCTCATGTACCTAAGTACAGTATCTAATATTTGCCTGTTAGTGATAAACCGATAAAACCCCAAGCTATCAAAATGGAGCTCTTTCAACGACTTTTATAAGCAAAATGTAAAACAATAAAAATTGTGAGTTAAAGTGTTATGCAAACCACAATGCACGTGCAAACTCATTTTCGCTAAAAAATCTGCTCGGTTAATTTCGTTCGGGCTAGTAAAAAAAAAATTAGGACTAGTAACACCAGTAAAACTTCGTCAAAACGGCGCAAAAACTATCGGAAACGCATCTCACAAACATGAGAGGCCTCCTGCGAGAGCATCTTGGCAAAAACAAAAGAAAAATTGCCCGAAAGCGGAAGAACGCAACTTCAACACGTGCAGCAACTAAAAAACGTAAACTAGACAATAAACAGAAACATTTAACCGATCTACGAGAAAAATTGAATTACATGACTGAAAACAGCTGGAAGGTTCTTCCAGACGCAAAAATATCGCTACCAGAGTGTTTACAAATATCAGGCCCTAACTTGGGTTATTTTGAGCGCATTCAATCTAACAGTGTGCTCACCTACACAAAACAAGTCTATCTACGTTTAATAAAAAAAACCATTTGGAATCACGTGTTTTACCATACGGAAGAAAAGCGGAAACAACTTGTTGCAATTCCGAACAACCAATCCGAACTATAACACATGGTGGAACACGCCAATCAAACCTAAAGAGGTCATGAAATTCATAGGAACATTGTGGATTTGGGAGCAAAGCAGTGGAGAAAAAAACTATGTGCGAGCATGTAATCAATTCATCAAAGCAAAACCAACTTGGTTAAGGAACAATGAGTTGCTAGCACGAACAAGATTTTGCATCATTAAAGCATGTTTGACATCTGATATTCAAGAAC
This sequence comes from Trichosphaerium sp. ATCC 40318, assembly GCA_038496445.1. Classification (NCBI taxonomy): domain Eukaryota; phylum Discosea; class Flabellinia; family Trichosidae; genus Trichosphaerium; species Trichosphaerium sp. ATCC 40318. The sequence goes on from JALMLS010000120.1 coordinate 11,622, forward strand.
TATGCACTTTATTGAGCGAGGCATTCATGGAAGGTTGGTTGCCGGGTGATATTTCAGCGATAGATGAAACAATTTTCAAATTTCTGGGTAAAAGTCTGTATAAAATGGTCATCCACAGCAAACCGAATCCAACTGGTTTGATGATCTATGTACATGTACATGCAATGTTCTCTGACAAGTATGGCAGGAAACCTTACATACTTGGTATTGTTCCTCACTGGGGACCTGGTACACCGGTGGGCCCGCTAGATGCTGCCAAAAAATTAATAGTTAAATTTGAGGAGTTTTACAAGTATACACCTCATGTGGTGATGGATTCTAGATTTATGGAGTCACATCTTGTGGAATGGATAGCAGTGAATTGTCAGCAAAGTAAAACTGGTGGCATTACCGCTGCTATACCGAAGACACACAAAACAAAAATATTTGATATACTTGAATACAATGTGCCATGTAATAGATGGAGAATAGCAACAAACTCAGAGGTAAAGTGGCATCATTCATGCGCAAAAAGGTAGATAATGACAAAATAATTGAATGGCAACTTCTTGGATATGGCTGGAACACTGGTGAACCGAAACAATCAATACCTTCAGCCACTTTAGCAGATTACAAAAAAATGTGTAAACTCAGCCAAAACTTTTTGGTTCATTTGTCGAGAAAATGTGGTAGCAAAGGTATTGGCAACAATGAAACACTAGCCCAAGAGTTATGTGATTTCACACCAGAAAAGATATTGGCATTATCGGAGAAGCAACAGCAACACACAACTTTAAACAACCAACAACAAAATGTAGCACAAACTGACGAATTACATTGCATTGAAGATTGCCTACATTACAGAAAAGAATTGCCTGGTAAACCAATGATTAAATACGATTACTGTGACATATGGTTCCATGCTGAATGTCTCAATTGGGACGATAAAACTCTAGAGAAAAATTCTGCATTTGAACAATGGTTTTGCAATTCATGTCAAAAACACTATACAAACGTTTTGAAAGGACATGCTCACCTGACTCCAAAAATGTTGGGAAACAAGAAAAAATCATTCTTACAAAGCTATTGCACCAAGCTAGGCCTAAAAAAGCAAGGTAACATTAGTACGCTCATTGACAGATTGACAAATGCTACAAATCCTGAGTGTTTAGACAATATTCAGACCCAACTGGAAAACTTTTTGGGTACTCCACGGGATGACAAACCTATTCTTCACAAGTTCTATCATGATAATTTTGCGGCTGTTGATAAGGCTAATCAATTGAGTTGGTCAAACACCACGCCCGGCCGGATTCAAAGCAATGAGTGCCGTATGACTTTGGGTTTACTAAAACTGACTTTAACATGTACACATACAATTTGTGATTCCATCCTTGAGGATGATGCGTTGGACTTTTCCGCTTTACACTACCTAATAGCAACAGAATTGTTTACAGGAGAGCTTTTTGAGCTCAATTAAATTTATTGTAAGTTCACGTTGTGTGAAATAAAATTTTACTAGTCCTAATTTTTTCAGTTACTAGTCCTAATGAGTTAATGACTTGTCGACTTATTTATCTTATTCTTGGAACTCAAAGTTGCCTTAATGCCATACATTATTCTTATCAACAGCCACGCAACACTCTCGTAAACAAGTAATTATTCACCATATGAGAAAATACAACGACATTAGCAATAAAAAGAAGAAACTGAACTCTAAAAACATTCCCCTGTCACTCACTTCCTTTCCAAACGAAATTCTGGCATTAATTTTTAATAATCTATCTTATTCTCGCCGTGCGAGTGTGTTAGTTTGTAAAAAATTAGCAGATATTATCTGGTATCACGTGGGATTCTCTCGCATAAATATATGGTCACGAGAGCAAATTGACTTTGTTTCATCTCGTGGGAGTCTGATTCGAAACACACCAATCAATATCATCAATTTCGAAGATATTCAGGACGACGACATTATTCCTCTTGCTGGTATTCATACTCTCAGCATAGCAAAGTACTACGACATCACTTCGTATGGCATCCAATTTCTCGCTGGTATTCATACGCTTAGATTGAAGCAATGTTACTTGGCTGATGAGGGATTAAGTACTCTCGATGGTCTACATACTCTCGAGATGGATCAAGTTATAGGTGTTACACATTCAGGATTCTCATCTTTTAGCCAACTTCACACATTGAGGATAACACAAATCATCGCAACGCCTCAAATGTTCAAAGAAATAGGCGCACTTGGGTTACATACATTCTATTCTAAGTATGTAAACATTTCTGATGATGATGTCAAAGAACTCGTTGGCGTCAAGGAACTCAGTATTATAGGAGCATCAGGCTACTCTGTTTATGGTCCGTCAAAAGATCCAGTCTCGTCTAAGGGTATAGCATCACATGCTGGAGTACAAAAGCTCTGCATTGATATTTGTTTGAGCAAAAAAGCAATACAGGCACTTTCTGGAATCCACACAATACAACTAGCTATGGGAAACGTTTTTCAATCACGTGACTTTAGTTTAGAAGGTATAACCGGCGCACATATGGTAACTATACTTAAACACAGGGTAACTGCATTCGCTCTAAAGAGTTTAATGACAGTACCAGTACATACGATAAAGCTAAGATGTCAGGTACTTAACCAAGCATTCCAATACCTTGCTGGAGCACATACCATTGATATCTGTCACACAAACATAACTGACAAAGAAATCGGCTTTCTGAGCGGTGTTAAGAAGTTATTACTTGATGGTACAAGAATCACAGGAACCAGGTTTGATGCTCTTTCAGGTATTCATACTATATCCCTGAATAGCTGTACATTACTAAAAGATGAGAATGTAGCTAAGCTCGCAGGTGTACACACAATAGCACTTGCAAAATGCTCACTGTTAACTGATATATCTTTCAAAGCATTGTCTGGTGCTCACACCATTGACCTATCTAATACCGCAGTTACTGATGAAAGTCTTAAAGCGCTTGCTGGAGTTCATGCAATCAGTATTAGAAAGACAACTGTAACAGATGTCGGAATCAAAGCTCTGGCTGGTGTTCACACCATTGATCTTGATAGTACTTTAGTATCAGATGATGGTCTTCTCGCGCTGAAAGGGTTATCCATTTTATGCATGCATAACTGTAAGAACATTACCGAAGCAGGTGTTAATAGCCTGGGTCATGTTGATAAGTTTTTTGGAAGGGAAGATGCAGTTTATCATGGATACAGTGAGGCCAGATATACAGGATCTCAACTACTGGAGAGGAGTATTCATACGCTTTCTTAAAATGTTTACTTTGCAAAGGTTGAGGGGAGTATTTGCGCTTTAATAAACATATGTTTTAATGGATGTGTTGTTACAATTCCGTGGGTAAAAAAGAACTAGACTTGACGATAAGTCATGTAAATAGCTTAAAGGCTCAATCTGCGCCTGAGCTATTTGTCAGGAACCTGTGTTCCTTTGCTTCCAAAAACTCCGTAGTCATTGCCGATCTGGCCTGGTACAAATTACTGGAGTCTTCATTTTTGTACATCAGTGAGAGTTGTACAAGCATTAAATATTTGGCGTATTTGGCACCATGTTTTTGAGTTTTGTTCGGTTCGTAAGTGTTTAAATGAGACGACAGTACTCTTATTTTGCTTCTGTTGTGCTATTGTTGTACGATAGTCGGTTTTTATTTTAATTTTTTTTTGTACATGCTGGAAGCGGGTTTTTTTTTCTTTGTGTTTTCTTTTGAGTTTACATTGTAAACTTTGCGTTTTTCTTTTTCTTCATGTTCTGTTTCTCCTCTCTTAATAGTCTCATTTTTTCACTAATCTCCTCAGGAGGATACAAGTAGTTTGTAGGAATAATATAATTCTTTGTAGAGTTTTTCCTAAACGAGCAAAACAAGTCAGTAAAATAGAGTCATCAAAAAGCCAATGCTTTTACAATGAAAAAAAAAGAATGTTTCTTGAGAACCCATAAGGTTTTGGGTTTGTCAAAATCAGAGGTTGTTACAACTACTTACTTGAGCTTATTTTCATATCTTTTACGACTATTCTTAGCAAGTATCCATCGACGTTGATTGATGTTAAGAATTTGTTCACGAAGTAGATTACCTAAGGAAAAATGAGTTCTACTGCACTATGTCTTGAACTCAAATTAGTAGGACTTGACTGTACCTTTTGGTTTTAAGTTTATCAATTTACCAGGAAGCTCTTCAGGAAGCAAAACTTCATCGAAGTCTTCAACTTCGAATCTTCAAAAAAAAATTAACACGTGATCTTAAGGTATAAAAAAGACTAAAAGATACTTACCTTCCTCCTTTATGCGATGGTACCACCTTCTTAGGTTTTGGTGTATTACGTTTCTTGACTTCTTCTGGATCCATGAATTTATCAACGATTTTATCAACTCTGTAATGAACCAGTAAGAATATAAAAATGAAAACAAACCAAAATAACAAGCGAGAAGTATGCGATGATTTTGAGCTTAAGTCACGTGTAAAATTCAAAAAACATATCAAGTCGAGATATCAAAAATAAGTAGATCCAGAAATATTGGCACGTGTATAAATAAACTGAAACTACAATAAAAAAAGAAAGGAAAAAAAAATCTTGTGTTTGAAGTTGTTTTTTGGTGTATTTCTCTTATTTAATTGCGCGTATACGTACTTGTCCCATTGTTCCTTCTTTTCTCTCAAATATTTCTTACGTAAATTATTTCTATGCCTTTCTGTAATAGACACATTGACTCGATAAAACTTTCCATTTGGATTTTGTTTTAGTACAAACTTGAAGTTCTTTTTCCGGTCTCTGTAGCTACGATCCTGAGGTTTCGGTTCAAAGTGATCCTTTGGAATCTCTAAAGCAGTTTGTAAATAAAAGGAATAGCAATAGTAGATTTACAACCGTCAACTGTCAGTAACACAAAAATGTTTTCAAAAAAAAAGGTGTAAAAATGTTTGGAGAACGTACCAGCATCATATTTCTCTAACCCTTTGATCTCATGTCCTGGTTTAAACTCATGATTCTTAAACCTACGTTGTCCATACAACTTTTTATTACCGGCCTTACTACAAATGCGTAAGAACAAGTTTAAAACAAATCAAGAAAAAAAACAATGTGTTTTTTTGAACTTACTCAGTGTATGTAAAGTGCTCATATAGTTTTTCATTTCTTGCTTCAAGGTCTGTGACTTGTTTTGCAACATGTTCTAAAATAATTTAGAGATAGATTTAAATAATATTACAACGCTTTGAAGTCATTGGTGGCAATTCAAAACAAAAAACAAGAAAGTGATTTGTTTGCTAAAAAGTGTCATTGTGACATGTTGACATACCCATTGCTTTTTTATGATCAACCGCGTCTGGGTTGTATGATTGACCAGGAAGTGGCTTAGCTTTTGTACCAACGTTAGAGACATCAGTTACAGGTGGTTTATACTTCCGTTTCTAAAAAACAAAGAAACTCAGCAACGAAACAAGTAAAAACTAAAACAAAACAAAATAAAAATCTGACTTCCTACGCACGTTGTATGTCTTCATTGAGTTCTGATCAGCCTGATTATCTACAACCCACCTCTCGTCTACATCTACAAATTGTTTAAATAGGTGTTCTTAATCAAGGAAGCAATAAAAAGAATTTTTTTTCGATTTTTTGAGAAATACCTTTCATTTTTTTAGATCTGTGGTAAACCTTTCTTGAATCATTTCTAAAGTCTTTTCCCCATAGATCATACGCTTTAAACGATTCTTGATCAACTTGTGCAGCGATATTTCTCTCTGCAAAGTGTAATTCCCTTTTACGCTTTTTGGAGCCAATCTTTGTTTGTTGTTAGCTCAATGGAAGCGTATACGCGAAATGGAGAAAAAAAAGTGTAAAAACAACTAAATGGCGAGGAAACTACGCGTACTTGTTTGTTTTGCGATAGAAGCTCCTTAATCTTACCCACTTCTTTTTCGTAGCTCGTTTGCCTATTTTTTGTAACGTATTAGACCGTTTAACCGTTATGTCGCGTATTACGCACTTTTTATACGTGGTAGGCGTAATATTAGGCTTCGTATTCGGGTGTGGTATGATATCAATACCGCGGCGTGGTTTATCCTTTACATAGTCTCTTCGCTGGCTTCTATTTAGCTTGCTCCCTATTAATGTGAATATTGCGAATTTCTGGAGAAGTTGTACGATCTGGGCTTGGTGGGCGATTAATAGGCGCATTCAGTGCCCGTTCTGTGGCAATAATTTCAACCTCATCACAAGCACGTCTGGCGAATTTTGCAGCCCGTTTCTTCTTCCTTCTCGTTTTACGAGCGGTTTTAGAACGCAAACTCGGTTTACGACCCATTTCTGCAAAATTACAGTTTAACCTTCACTTAAAAACCCAACTATGTTAAGTTGTGCAATTGTGTACATAACAATAAATCAATATGTACTATGCTAATACGACTCTAATTGAAAAGAGATTCAACAACATTATAAGCGCCTACCTCTATACAACAATGGTAGAGGCCTTTTCAGTTGATACCATAAGGTCTTGCCCAATTTATACGTTCTTTTCCTTTGTGTCTTCTTTGTACAATGTTTGGAGCGCTTGCTTGCTTCTCGGTATGGAATCTGCTGGAGTACACGAGACGCCATACAAATAAATCATGAAGTGTGACAAGTGACACTCTATAAATTGTACCAGAACTAAATCGTAACTGGCAATTTTGCTCAACGCTTTAACTATTTCCGTTTCCCGTACCATATTTATTAAAGTTCACAAATACTCCGCTCAACTATTACAAAGTAGATATTGTATTAGACCAGGCTAACACCTGCTTCAGTAATACTCGATTAGGTTTTCGTTCTGTATAACATGCAAAAGTGGTCAAAGGTATCACATACAATGTACAGTACTCTATGAGAAATAATGTTATGCGTAACAAAAAGGATGATGGCAAGTCATGCATTTTTTTTCTAAGGAGGAATCGAACCTCCATTATTTGAACTAAATCAAAGATGATACCATTACACTATTAGATGAAGCACGAACTCGTATATATATTGCATCCTTGTATATTGTTTGTACAGAATTGACTATAAGACATACAAACAGAATATAAAAAATATATTGTGGTTTTCATTTCCGAGAAATTAATAAGAATGTATTTCCATTCTATGTAGGACTCGTCGATTATTACGTACAGTATACAGTATTAAAGAATAAGGTGAAACGCTTACTGCGGAAAAAGCCAATGAGGGTACGAGAACAGTATCACTTGAGTACAATTGAAAAATATTTTACTATCTTTTTTGCGACTCCATTGTCAAGCATGTATCGTCCGCTATGTACTGTATTGGTGTATTTTATTTAATATACTATTTTACAACATAACCCACCATTTTTTTAATCACATAGTATTAATACTTCTATCGTCAGCCATCAACAAGGGTTGTATCTCATTATCAAAACTTTTTCTAATTTTAGTCCAAAAAATCATTTGCTTTAACGAGTTACCACAAATAGTCAACGTAGCACATGTTAAAATACCCAAAGAGAATGAAGTCCAATTACCAAGATAATTAGGTACATAATGAGCACAAGAATCCTTAGGACAAATAGACTTCAACTCTTGTTGCAAACCATTAGGTGATGATACTTGTGTAGCATAAAGAATATAAGCTAACACGGGAATCATAAAGACAATAGTTACAAGATTTATTATCCTAGTAAACCTATGAAACCAAGCAGCCACCCATTGAATAACAGCCTAAATAAGTAAATCAGGTGAGTTTCTTTTTGATTATTTTCTGATCACGTGACAAAATATGAAAACCACAAAGGGAATACATGGGTTGTTAACAAAGTACGTACCACAATGAAGAAAATACCAAAAACTGGGTACGCAAGCGTCTGAATAAGGCGTCCTTCAATGTTAAAGTCGTTTTCGTTAAAATGGCATGTTTGAAGTATTACTGCGCCTGTTAGAGGAAGTACAGATAGTATAAGCGTTGCTATTGATATCAATACAGCCATAGAGGCATATAATGCTGAATTTGTTGCTAGCGTCCCGTATAGCTCTACTACGCTATCGTATTTCGTTTTCTTCTTGTTTGTTTCATTTGCCATGTTTATAGCGCTATTTACGACGCTCCCCGCGCCGACCACGTGCCTTATTGCTTCCATTGTGGCCCAAAAAATTGTCAACAGAGCCAGACTTAATAATTCATTTGTGGAGCACAACTCTCACAAGGTGCGTTGCTTTTCACGCAATGTGATTGGTTGTGAAGCGAATTGCAAACTCATGAGCTTTGCTCGTGTACACCAAGCATCTATTGGTATAATGCTCTAAAAAAGAAATTAATAATGTTTCAATAGGCTTTTTTTAATGTGCTCAAGAGCTAGGTTCGAAAATAACCTACTAGCCGTTATCCCACAAACCTGAGCCTTGAACAGATGAGCCAAGATATTAAATAGAAGGTCTTGTCCGGCGCTAAATGATAAAGTTACTGTCAACTTTAGTATAGCATAAATACCACGTGTACAGCACGACCTTTCGTAAATTAGCGACTGTTGGAATTAAACATTCCAATTCTATTTTCTTTTAGCGTTCGGCTTCCGGTTCAACTACCTGTAATTCTGTTAAGTCAAGACAAACGTACCAAGTTAAGGTGATTCTTGAACTTCATTAGGCTAAACAAGGTGATTATGCTCCCAAACAACGCTCCCTTACGCCTTGAAAAAGTTACAATTATTATTCTTGGAGATGGAGCTGTTGGTACGACATAACAGCCTCTTACTGTTAATCAACGTTAATATTACGCATTTCAGGTAAAACAAGCTTAGCTATACGTTACCAGTACAAACGGTTCCCAACCGAATACGGTACCTCTCTATTTAACTGCAATCGCTTATATTGTTTAGTGCCAACAGTATTCGACGATTACAGGTATAAACGTGTTAAATTGATTGTTTACAAACCCTAAAAACATGTTTGTTCAGAGATGCAAACGCTAAGTTTTTAGGCAGAACTTTATGTTTACGTTCGTTTTCTTACTTTATTCTCATTTAATTGTTTAATTCTACAATAAAAAGAGTTATTGGATACTGCGGGTACAAAGGAGCTAGAAAATGCCTTGATTTTTGGATATGCTGTAAGTTAATTAAACCCTAAAATTTCTTGTTTCAGAAGTAGAAGTATCCTCTTCCGTTTGCACGGGGTACCATCACTGTGTTGTCATCTAATATATTTTTAGATAGCTCATGTTGCTTTGATATGTTTTAGTATTGTTTCAAGGAGTAGTTTTAAAGCTGTTAGATTCAGGGTACAAAGGAATTAATCAATACAAAAAAGTTGAAAACTACAAAGCCATTACAACTTAACATATGCTCAGTGGGCAGTTGATGTGGATCAAAATAGCCCCAACGATACACCTATCATTCTTGTAGGTCTGAAAACGGATTTAAGAAATTCACAAGATGACAGTGTTTCAAGAGAGGAAGGCGAAGATATGGCAAGAACTATTAAAGTACAAGAAACAACTAATTTTTTCTTTTATTCTACCGCTTCGTTTTACTTAAACTAGGCGCACTCATATGTGGAATGTAGTCCTATGACAGGACAGGGTGTTGACTCAGGTAATGAACATCTATTTGTAACAATGCTTTACAAAGAATTTGACTTGTTGTAGTATTTCATGAAGCGATATTGGCAGTGCTGAATAAAAGAGGATTCTTCAAAACACATCAATATACTTACTCTAAATGTGTTTTAATGTGACCCCAATGAAACTCAAAATCTATGTAGTGAACCTTTGTAAATACTCACGTAACTACTTCTTACAATTTGTGTTGGTGTTTTTTAAGGGCCCTTAAGAGCTCAATTTAAGGTGAGCAACCATAAAAAGCACGTGCTGCCTTAAAAAAATTAAGTTAAATTGGTTCTGTTTTATTCACTGTACAAGCGCTCTGTAGAAGTCTTTTTTGTTTGTTAAGGTTTCATTAGTCCCTGAACTGATTGTACCTGTACAGGAGCAGTTTGTGTTCTTTCTGACTTTGTCATACGCAGTGGAAATATAGTTTTTGGCTTTAAGAATAAAAGTAGTAATATGACGAAAACAAGTATCACAATAAAGCCCAACACGCCACCAATCAATGAGTATTGTAATGACCTATTTTCTTCCCCGTTTTCTTCGTTGCACGTGTTAATATCAAATACCGCCCAAAGTCTATTTCGTGACTCTATTTCAATGAATTAGTGAGCGACAAGTTTGATTGATTAAAGCTCCAAACTACTTACGCTCTCCAACTCCATCTCTTTGACATGGAATATCAGTAGTTATAGTCATATTACTAGTATCTATTACACAGTTCTCAGAAACGTTCATTAATACTACACGTTCAACCACTTGAGCTTCTTTCAGGTTAATGGTTGATCCTAAAACAAGGCATTAGAAAAACAGTACAACTCCTGTGCATACCTGACATATTAGCACAGCCCTTTACAATAAATTCAGTTCCGGCAGTCATTACTATTACTCCCGAATCCCAAGTCAAGTTTCCTGAGAAAGCATGTGAGTAAACTTAACAACACTGATAGCAAGAGGCGGTTTACCTTTAATGACAACCTTTGATGTATCTTGAAAATCAATAAGGTCATTCACCACAATGTTACTCCCTAAGAAGCATTCTCCGTTGGTGCAATTGAAGATTTTAACTAAGTTGTTTTGAATCACTGGCGATTCAGCAGGTTGCAACGTCATTATTGGTTGTTCTGTTTGAGGAACGGAGGGAACAGGTTTCAATGTAGGTGGAATTGTTGTTGTAGTTACTGGAAGTGTTGTTGGTATACCTCCTAATATTGGAGGTTGCTCTGTTGATGAAAATACAGGCGCAATTGTTGGACTATACGTTGATGGTGAATTCACAGGCGCAATTGTAGGACTATACGTTGATGGCGAATTCACAGGCTCAGTTGTTGGCCTATACGTTCCTGAACCGAGTGGTACTACTCCACTATCTTCGGATAACCAAAGATCTAAGTAGAAGTCAAATATTTCAATTTTGGTGCGCAGCAGAAGCTCTTTCTTTTTTTGTTCGTTTTTGGCATAACGCACAGTTACTTAGTTTGTACACAAAAATTTGGTTTCCGCTAGTAACAAACATATTTCCGTTTCCATCAAAACCAGAAGCTCTTGCTTGTTCGCTTGTAAGCCGTGAGGCTAAGACATGGCCTTTACTGGGTTAACACGGAAGAAAACGAATAGAAGTCAACACGTGACAGTTGATGTTTTTTTTTTAAGATGCTAATAGTACCTGTTATGTTCATAACGTATACTCCTTTAGTTCCAGCAGCTAAGAATATATCTTTGCTTGGATGTGAGTACAATGCAGCTTCATCAAAGTTTTCGTTTGGAGGTGCATCAAAGGAAAAGGCTACCGTATCGTAGTCACCTTGTATCAATTAAGTTAGTTATCTTGCTGTTAAGTTTTTGGCGGTGTTATTATACCTTTCATGAAACCATATATTGTCTGTCTTGTAGCTGACAGGACAATACCACTTGAGAAAACAGTAACGCTCTAGTATTTACTATAAGATATACGTTGTGTTTCGTAGGTTTAGTTCACCTAAGACATACTTGTGGTGAACTACTTGAAGCTACTTCTGGTGTAGTATACGTTCCCTTATATCTATCTTAAGGAGAAAATCAGCGTAACAATTAACTAAGCCAACACAAGGCCAAATCACTCTATTTCTTCTTTTTTTCTTTGTTCGTTTTGCGTACAATTATTAATGTCGTATTGCTGAATACCGCCATCAAAAAAATCACCGGGTACTCCATGAATAGAAACAAATATATTTTGTTCACTCTTGTCAGTACAGATCTGTTTGTAGTTGCCATTAAGTGCTCCAGCCAAATCAAATCCACTCACCCATTGGTTCAGATTATTGAACTTGACCTAAAGCAAATGAATCAGTGTCAATCAAGTACAATGCAAGTTTACGATGTCTGTAGATTGTCCTCCTGTAGCGAACCAACCCTGACAACTCGTACAAGTTACTATACCTACAAACCCTTCATGAGAACAAAATAAAAACTAACAGAAAACGAGACGGATATAATACCCTGTGGATGATTGTATCTGAAGCCGTAAAAGGTATCAGCTTCCGTCCAAGTTTCAAGCTCTCCAACTTGTACTTCTAAAAGGAATATCAGAAAATCAAAAAGACTACGCTCCGAAATGGACATGTAGACATACCTTTAATGATATCGTAAAAAATAACAACATTCCTTGACGAGTCTGTAATTGCTACTAATCCTTCACTTGTAATCGCTATATTTTGCACGTGTCCAACAGTAAAATTATATAGTGGTTCCGCGTATATCCCATCTTAACATGGTAGTAAGTATCACCCAATACGTATTGTAATCTTGAAAAAAACTTGGCAAGCAAAAATAGACAACGAAAAGAATCAGACGCGTTTTTGAAGAGAATGCCGGTTCGAGCACGTGATTTACTCCGGGAAGAATTTATGAGTTAGGGAGTTATAATTATTGGCAGGTTCCACCCATAAACGTGGTGAGCGAATATCTACGCCTAAAAACTTGAAATGTATTTCTAAAAAACGTGCTTTTCAGTTTCCTTCCAAAGGGTAAATCAAACTACACTTACCATCACCTGAAGCATTTGTATGTACGAAATAAAGTACGAAAATAAATAATAGAGGACGTATGTACATAATAAGCGCTGTTTGACTGTGAAATCTGTAAATACTGAAAAAAAAAAAACCGGAAAAAAGTTATCTCCGAAGAGTGTTAGCCTTTCTTGAGTAAACGATGTACATCAGAACTTCTTGTTCCACAAAATTACGACAATACACAAACAGACTGTATTGAAAATTGTGATACGAACTTACACGTCCGTGGAATATTCTTTATTACTTCGCTATGGAATTATGTACTTAACTTACTCAAATATAAAGTATGCTATGGTTCAACAACACAACCAAAAAATTCTACTTTACACTAACTTCACGTCGAATACATTTCAAGTTTTTCGTTGACGTGAAGTGTCGCAATAAATACCCATGTGAACCTACACAATGGCAAGTCTTGTAGTTTATTTTAAGACTCAAGTTGTCAATGTACGTTGATACAGCAGCGTCAGATTCATATTACCAATTCACAGCCTTCTTAATCAGAACAGCGCTATAATTATTCTTCGTATGTTTAATTATTATTATTAAAGAACAAATTTGCAGTTATTTACGTATATAAGATAAATCAGGTGAGCGAGTTTGAGGATGTACGTGATTTGGAGGGGTGTTGAACTGAGGTCTTTGGTAGTTGCTTTGTACACTATAACCAAGAGGTTGTTGAGGAGGAGCAGAGAAGTTCATTGGAGTATAATGAGGACTAAGAAGAATAAGAGAACAGAAAACAAAGATTACACCCAAAAAAAAAACCAAACGTACCTTGCTCGGTTAAAATCAGTTGGATGAACATGAGGTCTTCCATATGGTATCTGATTAGATCCAGCGTAATGAGGTTGAGGTTGACGTTGAACTTGAGGATTAGAAGGTGGCGGTGTATTATAAGAATTGCGAAGATGATTATTACTATTATTGACCTGGAGAGGTTGGCTCGCACCCTGAGAATAAACCCTAAAGTAAAAAAAAATCAGAAAAAAGCTCGTAGTTTACTACAGCTCAAATCGTTCAAATTATCCAAAGATTTGTTCCCCCAAACCTTGAAAACACCGTGTTTACAAGTGAAATAAAACGTAGTGTTTATGTGCGCGTAGGGGGAAGAAAAAAGTAGGATTTGAACGAATAGAACTGAAAAACGCATAAAAGTCATCACGTGATTTTTTTGTAAAAATTGTTGGTTGAGAGTATTCGTTTTGGTAAGAGTTGCTAAGGGTAAACAACGTGCCTGGCAATCATTGTGTTGACTTCATCATGTTTTTTACTTTGGAGTAAATACTTGTAAAGGACAGTTAAGTCTTCTTCTACTTTTTGATTGTTTGAGAGATCTGTGTAATGCCCAAGAACACTCATTTGTTCGTTTTGAGGAAGTGATTGAAGAACACCTTTTATAACCTGTCTAATCATAGCATCAAGTTGATAAACAAGCTAAAAATAACAGAGCGTAAGAATCAAAAAATCAAAATACACCAAAAACACGAAGCGAAAAAGGTTTTTCGTGAGTAAAAAATAGCCGTACCTCACGTGCTTTTGGGCGTTTCATTGGATTAACGTTGACACAAGGTAATACTAAATCAGAAGACTAAATAAAAGGGTAAGTAACAACTAGAAAGATTGACAAACGCATGCTTTTATTTGGGAATAAACAAAAAAAAAGTACCTGGAATCGTTGTGGTAGTAAACAACGAGCAGTGCGTTGGTCCCAGTAAGGTAGCTTTAATTCAAAAATTTCATATAACACAAGACCGAGACTGTATATATCAGCAGAGTAGTCATAGTGGCCACCCATCTTAACCTCTGGAGCCATCCTAAAAACAATGAGAAAGTTTATAATCAACAATCATTCGAGCTTTAAAAAATATACGTACCACAATGGAGTACCACTGTTTTGTGTCATTAGACATTGTGCAGGTACCTGCTGTCCTGTCTTACTACCAATTTTACGTGCAGATCCGAAATCAGTGTATTTACAAGAGAAATCAGCAGCAACAAGTATGTTCATAGATTTGACATCTCGATGTAATACACCCTCACTGTGAATAAACGCAAGACCAAGACAACAGTGTCTAGCCATACGCATACGATGTAATAAACTTAATTTAGTCTTTTTCCTAGGGAACCAAAATAAGTTGTCGAACAAATAGCAAGAGAATCAAAGCGACTGGTAAGCAGGTTTTTGTTTTGTTCCCTATTTCCGGAAATACGTACACATGAAGCTGATCATAAAGACTTCCATTTGGCATAAATTCCATTACAATTGTAAGTATTTTATTAGTAGTAGCATATCCATAAATCTTAGCTACATAATCGTTCTTGGTCCTCCTAAAACAAACAATTAAAAAAAAGAATAAGAAATTCTGAAAAAAAAATCAAACTTGCTGTGCGTCGTGCCGCCAAATTATTCTAATAGCTACTTTCATTGGCCAATATTAAAAATTCACGTGATAGAAAATTCATGAGAAAAAAAAACACTCTCATGAAGATTGCTATTAAAAAATGCTCAAAATAAACCCGTACGCCATCAAATCGACTTCTTTCTGCCATTCTGGCACTGCATTAGGTACATGTATTTCTAAATCTTTAATGACCACTTGACCATGAATCCCTGCCGCTGTTCCTTTGAATACTATACCATAACTACCTAATAAAAGGGTTAAACTAGAAGCCCAAAAAAAAATATTGGCACGTGATCAAAACAAGTAAAACAAAATTCTCCGTTTGCTCAAAAAACAAGGATTACTTTCACCACATTCATTTAGTTTATTGGAGTTGTACTAAGAAAATAAAACAACAACGCGTTGTGGATTGGTGAGAAAAAAGTTCTCAATTATTTGCGTAGTGCACGTCACAATCATACTGTTGTCCTTGCAATAATGCGTCGAAAGCAAGAAACAACCCAAACGATGATGTAAAAATAAAAATTAATGCCACAAACTAGTTTAGGTTGTGGCATTCGCATTCTCTTTCATATAGCTTGGCGTTGTATGTACCTTTAGCGAGATGTGGAAATTCGCGTTTCAGTTGGTGTGCAGCGAACTGTATCAATCCTCCTTGGTTTTGTCGTACAGGTTGTTGAGGACGAGCGTCTGTAAACGAAAGATAAGCATACGGGTAACTTTGGCGGGTATGACGTAAAATACAACAACCACGTCATGTAAACATAAAAAACAAGCTTTTGGATGGAGCTAATGCCGTTTTTCAACAAAACATTCAGCAAGCTACAAATAACGGCAACACAAGTGCGCGGTGTAGTTAAACCAAGCGTTAATTTGGGAATTAAAAATCGTACAAGCCATTTTATTCCGTTTAGGCGCTAATGAACTAGAGTTGTGCAAGGCCTATGGTTGTAAGCGATGAACGCGTTAACTATTTAATGACTGGCTTTTGACCTTTTCTTGTCGGCTTTTTTGACATTTTGTTGGGCGACGAACTGCTGAATAATCCCACTAGCGAGGTACACGACCATTATACGTTTTTGAGACCTTAGTGCAAGTGTAACCTTATTTAGAAACGGAGTTGATACCAGTTGAAGGAAATGTCATACATACTCACCAGTAGAACGTTGCTTCGTAAGGTAACTTTGTTTTCTGGACTTGTTTACTTGCGATCGTCCTCCCGCTCACTCCATTGTAGCCATATCGTAATAAGAATACTATTCGCACTTCCAAACGTCATGTCGCGCATTGGGGCGAGGATAAGCTAACATGGGCCGTGCTTACGCCTAGGACAATAGGAAAATCAATGCAAGGCGGTGTAGTGACTCGTTTGCTCTCAACGCCAGGTACAAAAACTTTTTAACCAAAAAAGTAGTCCAACTGCTCTGCATTACTCTTAGCGGCATCATACGCGAAAACGATAGCGCTAACCGTTATATAATGCAATTATTATCGTTTTGCTTATTGGCGACTTTAGGTCTTGAAATAGTAGGCGCACGCATGTATGCACCATCACGTACGCTCTAGATTCCTTTTGCTTCAAAAAATAACAGCCCACCAAGAGGAATTTGTTTCAGAGATGATGGCTGCGCATAACAAGTATTCAGAAGACAAAGAAAACGCTGAAGCAATAAAAGATTTTGTAGAGCTTAACTTTGGACAAGAAAAATCTAATGCACCTTACCCAAATCACTGCATGCTGTGCTTGCTAAAAGGTACTCATATCCGCTCTTTGCATTACCCCTCTTTTAACAGCATAGAGCGCTTGGCGTTTATGCCATTGGGATTTTATTTGCTCGCTTGTCATCCGTGCACAGTCCACACAAACTTTTACGTTTTTTTTGAATATTTTTTTTGTAACTGGAATGTTTAGGTCCTGATGCTCTTAACACTGTAAATAGTGTTGCCGGTCCTCATTTCCCATCACCTGCAGGATTTGGTATGCCTTTGGGAGACATAGGATGACCATTGCTTTTGCATTCTAACTTGATGATAGGTCGTACTATTCGTGGTACTTTTGGTGAATATAAAAAAATTGATGGCAAAGTTTTGCGGTTTCAGCCAAGTATATTTGTCCCTGATAATGAACGCCTAAATGACGCTTTTCTTGAGTTATTTGGTACTTCATTAGCTTGTTTATTTTGTGTTCTTTGCTAATTGTAATTTAGCCAAGTACGCTGAGAAGGACGGAGGGATTTTGGTACGCAATGTACTTTAATACTATGATGTTTAAAATAATGACATTTCCTTTTTTTCTAAATAGTCAAATGAATGGTATGAGAAAAACTACCCTGATACAAATGGTAAGCTTTAAAAGAGATAGACGAGTAAATTAATTGTTTTTTTCACCTTTTTTTTTGACTTTTTATGTTTTAGGTGATGGAATCCTTGATAAACATGAAACATCGCTTGTTATGATAAAACCTGATTCCCTTGAACGACCTTCTTCATTACCTGGACATATTATGGATTTACTTGGTACTTAAAGAGTTCAATTTTGTTGGCAGTTTTTTTTTAATTCATTTTTTTTTTCAGGTACTACTGGTTTGACAGTTGTTGGTACAAGGCTTATTTCTATGTCCCTAAATGACGCCAAAAACTTCTATGGATTTTTGGAGGGTGTATTCGAAAAGAAATTACGTCCAAAAGGCAAGCATGGAGACACTAACGCTTTTTTTCGTTTGACAACTATTTTTTTTTTGGTTTCGTTTTTTTTTCTTAAACTTGTTCACGTATTAATGGTGGTTTTAGTTCAACAGACAATTAAAAAGCAGTTAAGTAATGCTTTCGAGTTTGAAGTTACAGACGAAGAGATTGACTCTGTAACTGATATTTTCCAAAAGAAGAATGCTAAAAAAGAAGTAACGAGCATTATGGAGTATATGTCTGGGTACGTGATACTTTTGTTTTGGAGCATGTTATCCCATAATATTCTTATTTTTTCTTCATAGATTGGATATAGATAAAGTAACTGATCCTGACGCTCCAGGTCCAGCTAAATGCTGGGCGTTGTTGTATAGAGGCGAAAAAGCGATATCAAGTACCAATCATCAACTTTTTTTTTGCGGTTTAGTGTTTCTTCATTTAACGATTTCTCTACTTAGCTATGAGGAATAAACTTGGCAGTACTGATCCAAATAAAGCTGATGAAGGGTCTATACGTGCAGACTATGGCAAAGATATTATGCGTAATGGTGCACATGCTAGTGACTCTGAAGAAAAGTAAGTTTTTTTTTGTTTCAGTTTTGCACCTTTTGGTTAAATGGTTTTGTTTTTTGGTTTTAATACTTGTGTTCACTAGTGCAATACGTGAGAGAAAGATAATTGGTTTAATGGAAGATACATCTTCATACGAGAAAAAGATAATTAAAAGTTATTTAGATCATGTAAGCAAGTGATAAAAACTTGTAAAAAAAAAAAGTCAGAAGAAAGTGTCAAATGATTTACTTTATTTGTTTGTCATGTTAGATTGTTATAACATCATGTTACCATTGTTAAATATATTGCTCCTCTGAATCATTGATTCTTTGGTTACATACGACATATTGATAATGTTGCACTGGCAATACCTTCGCACTGACAAATTACAAACAATGCTAGTACTATGTTGTGCATAACAATACCTTGTCTACCTGTGGCAATGATAAACAAAGACATAAACAAGAGCAATGTAATTTTAAGTGAAGTGCACTGTCCATCAAGTACAGTACTTATTATTGCAGTAGCATTTATTTTATGCTGGCGTTGTGGTTACTATATAGATATACACTCGCTTAATCACATCTATAGCGGGATACTTTCGCATTAGTACCAATCGTCATGAAACCATTATAAGTATTACATCTTCCAGCACTAGGTGTTCTCTGATTGCATCGTTTACCGCAGTTTTTCTTGCCTGGTATGTGGTCATACTATACTTAGAAGTGAGTCGAAAGTTGAACAGCGTAGACAATGGAGAAGTGCATACGCCATCATAACTCGTTTTAGGGCAAGATCCCCAAATGTCAGAGCAAAAAGTTCCCGAACCTCCCTCAGTTTTTTCATACAGCCTTGAACACCATTTGCCTATGCACGCTTCTGCCTCTTCGTCATTTCCTGATACAGGACATGCGAACATAATGAGTACAAAAAGAATAGCCAAGGATAGCGTAGGTAAAGATAAGTTGCTCATTGTGAGTGATAATAATTTTTTGAGTGAAAAGGTGTAGAGAGTTTTTCAAGAGTTTGTCCGATGTAATCCCGATTTCACATAACACGAAACTACACGACTCTCATGACTGTACACGAGGACCACATACCTAAGGCAAATGTTGCCTGTTGAAATAAGCCAAAACTGGTACAGCGAACAACGTCAGCTGCCTGTTGTATTAAGGAATGTAACAACATCCGCAAAAAAGGTTGTTATCTTTTTGTAGCACATATAGTGGTTTATTTTTGTGATTGCTTTATTATGTACAGATGTACTAGATGAGGTGTTGAAGGCCTTGGCAAGTGTGTAATCTATTAAAACCCAGCGTCAATCAAAAAATGCGAGCTAGAAAAATGTACAGTCAATATAGAAATACTACATACACTACCTCTCTACTTTCGCTACCTTTTAGTAGCACTGTACTGGTAGTTTGCTCTCGCTTGCAAACGCCAAAGTGCCTTAAAATAGGCCCATACTATAGGTTGCTTTGTTGATTTGTAGTAGCAATAAATAGAGCATCAAACAACGACAGTAAGTAGTCGAGGAATTCGTGATTCATAGCAAGTCTCTGGTTTTTATCAATGGCAAGTATTTGCAAAATGCTATCAAGGTGAGACTTTTTTTGTTAGAAAATAGTTGTTCTCAACTTGCTGATTTGAACGCGTGATATGTCCGAAAGAGAAAAATCAAGCCGTTATATACCTACAAGCACTGATACGTGGATTACTTGTAAATATATAAACCGAGAAGGTTGAGAAATAGAGTTGTACATTAGAATGACCAACTTTTTTTGTGGGATTCCAAAGGATAATGCGTAAATGTTAATACCCGCCCAATACTTCTATGTGTAAACGAAAGCCTAAACTGGGAGTTATCCAGCAGTGCATTATCATTTGAATACGAAGTACTAAGACCAACTCGCAACCTTATCACGACAGCAACAGGATAGCAAGCAGAAATCACCCACCTCACCCTCATGGTTGTATAAAAAATATCCCAGTGTCCTTTTCTTAAACTCACATACGTGGTGTCAAAACACTTCCAGTGCCTCCCTTTTTCGATAAATCCCAAACGCTCGCTCTGCGCTCAAGCTATCTGTCAGGGACAGATATGTTCCTTTCCTCCCAAAGATCATCTAGCTATCTCAGGTTGGTTGATTGAGGATGTGGTCTAAACACAGACATAATTTCAAAGGGAAAAGCTATGTACGAATAAAATTTTAAGACGTAAAATGCGTACGTAAGTTTTTTTGCCAGGCAAAAACAAACTGCTTACTTTTTTCACAATGCAAGTTAAACTAACCATTTTTTATTAAACTTATACAAGTACTGGCGCTGATCAAGTCAAAAATCCACCCAAAGCCTAGGTACTTTGTTATTCGCAATGCCTTAATAACCAGCCACATCTAGAGCTCTGGACACCATCACATTTTTGAAAACATCACATAAGTTGACAGAGAAGTGAAGAATTGAGTAGTAATGAAAATATGAGTTTGCTGTAGTCATTGTGCTGCTTTCCTCTTCATCTGTGACTGCTCCTTCATACATATGAGAAGTGAATAATAGCTGTAGGTACTCAAAAATAGAGTCCATTGTGTCTAGAAAGAAAGCGTTAGCTAAAGAGCTTGGTCCATTCTCAAAATTCAAATAGAAAAGGGGTAAAGGATTACCTTCAGGGCAATCTGGGAACTTCTCACAGAACTCACTAGGTACTATATGGTCGTCTTTGTAGATAAATATAGCCATACTACAACCTTTAGTTTTATAAAGGATATTACACCACAACGAGAACTCATGTATTGATCTGTGTAGTTTTGTGCCGAAGATTGGATCATGTACACGGTATTCACCAAGTACAATGTTGTACATTATTAAACAATCGTTTCCGTATGCAAGTTTATCTTGTATGACGTTTTGGAATAGTGTGTGAGACATTGAAGGGTACATAGTCAACCTAGGAAAAATATAAAGACCAATCACATTACAGTTTTTTTTTTTCCACTTGTACATCATATCAGTACTTGACATATTACTAATATATTCAAGAGGTTTGTCAGTATGTAGGAGTGTACAACACATGTTTTCAATATGTTCTGGTATCACTGTGTATTCTTTATCCAGTATCATTGAAGCAGCTCCTTCGAAACTACCACATTGAGATTGTTAGTACTCCAAGAAAGGACAGAAAATACATACTATTTGGCTCGCTCATCATCTTCAACATCAATTGTTTCAAGGCCTTCAGCAATCAGTTCTTGAGCAATTGAAGACTTAATTACCTCTGCAAATTTACTCTAGGTATCACGTGTAAGTTGTGGTGTAAGTGTAAGTTGTGGTGTAAGCTAACAAAGGTGTTCTTCGAACCTCAGGATTGTCTGTTGATGCCTTCAAAGCAACAGAAAGTGTGTATTTTTGAATACATCTCTTGAACGGAGAAAAGTCTGGTGCCACTATTGACCTTGCAAAACCTCCCATGCACATGTGTATATTGTTTCCAAGGAAAAGGACATTCATTCGATACTGTTTTTTTTCCCTTTTAAGTATAGAGGAGATTTTTCGGTCAGGTAAGTTTTGATGTTTCATTCTTTTCTTCATGCGGTTTGTGTGCTTTCGCTTGGAGAGTGTCTTCTGAACCGTGTATGGATTCAAACCGGCTTTATAATACTTGTTTAAGAATGCATATGTGCTAGCTCTGCTCTTGATAATCAACAGTAAGTCATAAACAGGTAATAGTACAGCGTATCAAAAAATAGACCCAACTTACTCTACTGACTTCGAATAGCCACGTGAACTGACTCTGGCAATACTTCGAATACGGCTTTGCTGTTTGTGATATCGCAAGAATACATTTGGCATCTAGAAAGCTTATCACGTGCCATACAATCTCGGTTGGGAGCTCTAAAGAACAAATGAAAAAGGTTATTTCAAACATCAGAGAAGTTGTTGGAATCTCATTCATTACCTGTGAAGTTAGTGAATGTCGTCACCTTGGCGTTTATGGAAATGGTATTGGTGGAATTGTGTATACGCTTCTTGTACCGGAGAGATACGAATGGGTCATTGTGAGAGACGATGTATTGATGAACACTAAAAGTTCAAACGGTTTAATGTTTGCCCCATTCACAAGAAAACTGTAAAACCGCAAAAAACGTAATTAATGCGTTTGTTGTAGCTTTGAGAACAAAAAACGAGCGACAAGCTTCACATACTGTTGACATGCTTCCAATATTGATACAGACGCAAAATTAGGTCGTTTACTGACCCGCCAAGCCAATATATCTTCAAGAACCTGTTTTTTCTAAACAAACGGCTTAGATCCAAGTCTAAAGAGCCAAAACAACCTTTCGCAATACCAAGATGTCGTACGCTTCCATTACTTGACTGTGGTTTATGGTATTGACTTTATTTGTACACAAGATTTACTACAATTCTACTTCAATTTTAAGTTTTGTCTCTTTTGGGTATTTGCGCCCCTTTGTAACTGCTTTATCACGTGATAAGCTTTGTTCGTACAGTATATCGCACGTGTTCCTATAAAACATAAGTTACATTTATCGTACCGTTAAGGGAATGTAGTATCAACACCAAACTACCACGCAATACGTTCAACAACCTTGTATTTGTTGCTCTACTTTGTGTTACTGGTGCCAAAATATAAGTTCATTGTTTTCACACTGACACATTTGTAGCCACTCACACAACGTCGTGGTGTAGTAGAAATTGATCCGGATTTACTGTAAATTGTCAAGAGAAACACGTTTTTATTGTTTTGATCTTAGTCTTGGGAAAGAACATGACCGAATAGTTTCATTTCGTTGGTTCTTGTCCATTCTACAAGACGTTCAACTTTATCCTTACGGTCTCCGCTCATTTCCAAACCGAGACGCTCAAGACGCTCATCAAGACCGTTGGCATCAAGGGTAGAATACTCCCAGATAAGTACCTAAAGAAGAAACCAGTAAACTGCTTTTGTGAATTCCTATTCTGACCAGGCAATAAGATACATTGTAGTACTACAATTTTTTTTGCTGAACGATTGATTTTATTGTATGTTACACCGCTTTCCTTTTACTTTTTTCACTTTTGCGTATGTTGCATGACGAATAGCTTCATCAAAAGCATTTTTGAAACCAATACAAGTAAGCGCTGACATTTCAAGATATTTTGCAACATGCCACTTTTGGGCTATACTAAGACCTTCATCGTACTGTACTGATGAAGGATCTAGAAAAAAAAAAGTTAATGTCGTGTCCAAACAATCAAGTTTTCTTCGTTTTGTATGTCGTACCATCCTTTCTTAAATCGGCTTTAGTACCAACAAGTAGTATGGGTACGTCTGGTAAGTTTCTTCTGACTTCAGGTATCCAGTTATTGATAGCGTTATGTAACGATTGTCTATTAACAAGGGAGAAACAAACCATGATAATATCCTGGTGTTTATACGCTATTTGTCGAAGTCTATCATAATCTGATCCTCCTGGCATATCTACTATAGCAAGCTGTATTATCTGTCCATCGCACATGATATTAGCTGGGTAACATTCCATGACACTTGGTATCTGAAAGAAAAAAAAAATCAAAAAAAAGAGGTCATTCAGTAGGTATGGAATTCCATTCAGATTTAAAATGTGACGTCAGTGTAAATCGTACGGTGACTAAATTAACGTCATAAGACTACGTACATATTCTCCAGGGAAAGCATTGGTTGTATAGCTTATAACAGCGCAAGTCTTTCCTAAACTGAATAAAAAAGTTGTTCACCAAAAGTTTTTTTGACTTTCTCCTTTTTCTTGAACAGAAAAACAAAAAAATCACGTGCCTACAGCAACATCTCCCACAAGTGCTAGGTTTACTTTATGAGCATACTAGTTTCGGTTTCCATAATGAGTACATACAACAATATTTTTAGCGCACGTGACGCACCTGCATGCCTTCTTGAGCCACAATGCCTTTTTCACCAGACCATTTCAGCAACGAAACTTTAAACAACCCTTTTTTAAAATGATTAGACGACAATCAAAGAAAATGTCAATGGTTTGATACCTTTGTAGTGTTTTTGGTTTTTCATATCCTTGAATCAGATTAGAAACTGTTTAAATACCATTACAGACGCTCACCTCAGGTGATGGAGCCTCCCAGGACCTTACACCAGGGAATTCAAGTATATGGCGTTCCCAAAGCGTATTTTTTGTTGTAAGGTTCTCCCAATGCCAAGAGACAAAGCACAGTGAACATAAATCGTACCTAGACTCGTTAAAAACGAAAACGGGTTTTTTTGTTGATTCGCCTAACAGCGTACCACTCTACATTGGAGAAAACCTCAAGCCAGATTATATCAGGAAGTGTTTCCCACGTTAAACCAGACATTACGTTTTGGAGGTTTGACAAGTCTTTTTTGTTCAAGACCTGCAAACGGTCCCTTTGACAGGTCTTTCACTCTTCTATCTGACCTTATATATTTTATAAAACAACACGTGATTATATCCAGGTGAGCTGTACGATTGGTTCTTTTTACGCAATGTCCACTTGTAATTTCCTGATACCTGTACGATCTATTCTAACTGAAGAAATACCAAGCATGGTAGTTCGACCAGTGTTAGGATCAACCTGACCCATTTCTGGTGCAAGCTTGTGTATTGAGTAAATACGTGGATACATCACCGCTGTAGCAAGTTCTAAATAGATAATATAAGCAAAATAGCATATTCAACACATAATAGCAGTTAAGAGGAAGTATTTGGGATGTCAAAGCGTACATCGGGCATAGATATATATGAGGGTAATGATACCTATAATACAGCAGATCATGTAAGTATACCGAGTGTAAGAATTTGCATGTCGTACAACCAACAAGGTTGTTTTTATAATAAGTGACTAACGTTTGATTCTAGCCAGTATAAGTGATGAATGTGATAATGCCTTGCTCTAAAAGGAAAGTTTTAAATTTTCCTATTTTTTTCTAGTTTGTTGTTTGAGCCACAAAGTCATTTTCTTCATTTAATTCTGTATCGCCATTTTCGACTAGAAATTAGATACAGATTTACCATAGAAGAAGAGGGGCCATTTGTACTTTGTGCAGATAATGCTCATATTGTTGTGTCGTACGACAATACATTTGATGTGTGCAGAAAAAACTCTTGCAACCCTTCAATCATTCGAATGCTTTACATGTAATTCAATAAAGAAGATCTCTTGATAACCATACTGTGGTTCTTAATGCCGTTCAAGGAGAAATAGGTGTTTTCAAACTCGCAATTAGCCGATAATGTCAGCCTATATTCAGGTAATAATTGATCAGAAATAAAATTTATTCGCTGTGGAAATTGTATCAGAGGCGAGTCTCAAACTGTCCAGACACTACCAGATATGACTTGCATTGTTTTTGTTACCACACTCAACCCATTATGCGTACCAAACTTTAAACTCCCATACCAACTGTTTTCTCACTTATCAGGCGAGAAAGGTGACGAACATCAGGATTTTACCTTAAAATGAATGTTGAAGGCAAATGTGCTTCCGCCACAAATAGTCAATCTATTGTTGTGTTGTGACACAACCTTATCGTTGTGTTGTGTATTTGTCATTCTTGTAACAAGTTTAGAATACAAAGCGGGTGATTAGCAACCATGCTGTTGAAAGAAAATTGTGTATCGATGCTTGAACATATAGTGATTGTGAGATTGGTTGATTCCGTAAGGTGTGCAGCTTGGTCATTCAATAGCAAAGTGAAAAGGTAGAAGATGATTTTGTTATAGTTGGAATAGTATTTTGACTGTTCTATTGTCGATGGCAGTCACGTTATTAATAATTAACAATCATCATTAACGAAGTGAACTGCACTTTCTTGCTGAACAAAACGGCTTAACTGGAACATTATTGCGTAATTGCAAAGCCTGGTAAAAGTCTACAATATTAAATAATAATATTGATAACTTGACTGCCGTCGACAATAGGAACAATAAACACATTACCACAAACAAGCAAATGTAGTTTGGTAATTTTTTATTTTCAAAGATTTCACATGGGTTTTTCTACTTGTCCTGGTACAGCAAAAATTGAAGGACAAGTAGAGAAATGAGTCATATCATTAAAGTAAGTAAATTGTGGTTCAGATAAAGTAATAGGTGGCAGTGATCGAAATAATACTGTTAACTC
Source organism: Trichosphaerium sp. ATCC 40318 (assembly GCA_038496445.1). Classification (NCBI taxonomy): domain Eukaryota; phylum Discosea; class Flabellinia; family Trichosidae; genus Trichosphaerium; species Trichosphaerium sp. ATCC 40318. The sequence goes on from JALMLS010000120.1 coordinate 38,057, forward strand.
CCTTTGTAGTGTAGAGAACACATTAACTAAAGATGGATCATCTTTTGTTTTTAGATATGGATAACCAAGAGATATATGGAATGCATAACGCCTTGAATTGGGTATTTTCGAAGCCTTAAAGCAATGAGTTAGAACAACCAACAAAAAAAGAAAAATAGCACTTTTTTCAAATGGCAGAGAGCAGACTGAGTGCAATGACATTAATTTATGCTAAAATTCACAGAAGAATAGATTTCAGTTGCAACGCTTCTTTTGTTGTATCTTACCTTTCCTATTTGTTTTCTTAATCCTCTTATTCTCTGCTCTTCATTTCGGTTTGATGTTACCAAGTTAACTCCAATACACTGCTCCTGACGAATACCAAAGGTCTTGAATGCCATTTTAAAAGAAGAAGGTTTTTCTTTCTGTATCTCAAAAATATTTGATGTTCTTGACACAATCGTATCAACTGCTTCTTTAAAAGTAGTATCAGAATCAAACCCAGCGCTTTTCCATTTAGATGTCAGTCTATTTTTATCATTTTCTGTGAACAAGCTGAAGATTGTCATGTGGAAACTTGATTGAGGTAGCATAGAAAAACAAGATCCAACAGGACTTTTGTTTATAGTATTCTGAGCTTCACAGAGAGCATCATACCATATAGGATGTGTTTCTTTCTTTATAAAGCATATAACAGTAGTACCAGGGAATCTTCTATAGCTTCCATCCTCATTTAGTTTCCTTCCAACTGCATAAGCATAGTCTCGTTTTTTCTTGCCAACATCAGAATTCGTTTGTTGTTGCCTTTGTTGGGTATTATTTTGTTTTCTTTTGTACGTCACCTGGTTATTAGCACCAGATGGTCCCCATGGAGATGATCCTGATGACTCTGTTGAGTTAAATAAACAAATCGCTTATTTTGAAGAGTTATGATTGCGTACTATTGTTGGAAGGCCCAAACGACATTTACTGATAAGGTGCTTATGTGAGGTGATAAATCAAAGCGATTTGACCAACGTCTACTAGTATTTTCTGAAATTTTTTCGAATTTTCATTTAATCACGGTACACGTGTCAAGTTACTCAACTACGTAGATGTCGATCATAAGTAATGCATCTAAAGATAGTTTTTACTTATGGACTGCGTTTGGAAGCACTCTTGCAACAGCATTGCTATTTCAAGTTTTTTTCTTCGAATAAGCGAGTATCAGCGCTTGACACAGTACACAATAACCAGGTTCATACAATCTCTTGATATGTTAAGACTACATATCATGTGAACGATTTTATACGAGACAGAATATTTTTACTGATCGTGATAAAGTAAACCACTTTATTAAAACTTGAGATAGTTGTTTTTTTTTTACAATTGGTTGGCTCTTTTTTTTGCAATGTGTTCTTTGTAAGGTGGGTTTATTGGTTTTTGTACTGGATCAAGCACTTTATGATCTTCTTCAATATCATAAGTCCCTAAAAACCATCAGGATAAAAAAAAAGTGAAGGGCGTACTGTCAGCATCAAATCCTGATAAATCTCCTGCTGCAATAAAAGGAAGAATTAGTCTATTCGGTGATTCGTCATCCAATGTTGTTACATCTACTTGACCTGTCACAGGTACCTTTGTGCATTAAAAGGTTAATACTTTTAGAGTGTATAAGATTGGTACCATTGTAGGAACAAACCCTTTTGGAGGAGTATATCCTTGTGCAACAATGAAAGCTTCTAATTTTAGAAACGTATTAGCTTTTACCATGGTAAAAAACAAAACGCGAAAAACTTCATTCTGGGCGGACTAGAAGAATAATAATCATACGGTAATATGAAATATGTTAAAGAAATATAAAAAATGCACCACAACAGCACATGGAATCCTTTGTAGAAAAACCGAACAGAAAAGTTGTTGTTGTTGTTTTTTTGGAGTTGTTTTTTTGTACCGACACTTGATCCTCTGCTACTCTTTGGTTTTGCAATATGTACAGTTGGAAAGAATACTTTTAATTTCGCATAAAGAAGTGAAGTATTTCTTCCACGGAAAATCTTTGCCTAGTTGACAAACAAACGTAAACAAGCAAACAAATTTTTTTTACCAGAAAAGAAAAAAACAAGAAAGACTTGACGTACAACGAAAGTGCCTCCTGGTTTTAGTAAATGTGTAGTGATATTAAGCGCCTATATTAGTGTTAGTAACTTGCATAATTCACCATGTTAAAAACCAAAAGTCCCATAAGAGTGTAAAACACGTGCAAAAAATTTCAAAGGTAAACGAACGAGAACTTACAGCAATTATCAATTGTGCTTGCACATACTCATCGATATCATGCATACCAGTAACTAAACATGCCTGTTAGTATATTCTATATACCAGTTATATTTTTTATACCATCTGGAGCTCCATCAGAGACGACCAAGTCAGCCAGTTGACCTCCAAAAAGTCCAATGATTTTATTTGCCGTTTCCTTCAACGTAATGTCTCCTTGCAACTGTGTAACGCCTGGAATAGGCGACATTTCCTTGTAGGGCATAAATAAAAGCGCAGTAGAAGCTTTTAAGGCGAAATGGCTTACTTGAAGATCTACTGCTACAATTTTTGCGCTCTTATCGCTGTCGTTGTTTTTAATACGTAATAGTGACGGGTAGGCTAAACGTACGATCCTTCGTAGAGTTTTTTGCTTAAAACCTGCGACCATGAGCCTGGAGCAGCACATAGATCAACTGCACGCGTCACATCTATTATTTGTTTACAATACGTTGAATTATGTTACATACTGTCTAAAATGTGAAATTCTTCGTCTATTTGAAGTAATTTAAACGCAGAGCGAGCTCTCCAACCTTCTTCCTTGGCTTTTCTGTAATAAATATCCTAACCGTTGTAAACAGTACGTATACGCATTCATGTTATACTCTCTTGTCCTTTGATTGCTTTCCCATCGAATCACTGCTTGTTTGAATGTGTAGTAATGCGTTTGACTTTCAAAATGCACCAAACTACTAACACTTGGTCGTTTGGCTACATATCAGCCTTGTAAGTGCAGTGATTGATTGGTTTTGAGTAAGGTCTGTATTATACACTCAAAGTATACAAAGAGGTTACTCCAATATCTTCTCATTATTTTCTTAGTAAGAGGCGATTCCACAACAATGTCAATGATATGTGGGTTGTGTAGCAGTCCGTATTGTTATGCATGTTTCACTCCTCGTAGCTGTCTAATCATGAACCCTGTTATTGAGACCTCTGTGATTTTGTACGGAATCTTCGGGAAGATTTTCTAAAAAATAACTAACTAGAAGAGTATTGACTGTGTATCACATTGTTAGCTACTGAAAGAACACAACAATTCTCCTAACGATAATACGAAACTAGCTACTTCTATGGTGCGTTATGTATATAAATAAGACAACATTTGTATAGTACAACGGTCAATTGTTGCTGCTAGAGTTAGAAACCAAAACATTTCGTAAGAGAATTCACCAATTTTGATGTAGAGCAAGGACGAGAGTAAATCTATCATTGTTATTATTGATCCAGTCTCAAATCAAGAATATGAGATTGAAGAAGCTTTATATGACCTCGTTGTAACGCTTGGTACAAATCATGCTTTTTGACTTGCTTCTCTAGCACAAAATAATCTGGCTAATGATTTACCGTTAGAGAAAAAAAAAATAGAGTCATGTGCTGACAGCCGTTCTCGAGTACATAAGAGACAACTTACGAAACTCCGGAACAAATTAGAAGCTTTCGCAGCCCAAGCGGAGTGTACGAAGAGTGAACGAAAGAGCCAACACGTCATTGAAGAATTAAACCAAACAATCGTTGATCAAAAGGCACGTGATTATTTTAGAACCAGTGGATTTCAAAATCGAAAGTAAACTGTGTTCTTTCTTACATCAAGCGAAGTTCGTTGTGTGTGTTCGTTCTTACACTAAGTTTAGGCAGTGATTCGTAAACTACGAAATGCGTTGGTTATTTTGAAAACGAACTGCGATGCCAAACTTGAGAACCTTTCAAACCACAAAAACAATCAAAACGTGACTGTAAAGCGACCCCATATTGAACAGTACGTCAATCCCTCTCAACAACCGAAGAAACGTAAACGTGGACCCGTGATGGCAACAGTCATTGATACAAAACCATCAATGCCAAACACCAAACGTCAAAGGTTATCGAATAGCCAAAAAGAAAGCAACAAAAGTACCATTAACGTACCTCAAATTTCATGTCACGGTAACTCTCCTTTGTACCTTCCTGGTCGTCAGCATGTAAAGTTTGAGAGATTCTATGAACGTACAACAATCATTGCACCTGATCTTCCATCACTCTCAAATCCTTGTTCAATCAAGCAACTCAAGGCAAACTCAAAGCCAAGTTCAAAACCACAACAAAAGAAGATTGTATCAAAACCAAAGTCAAACAAGCCCAATGTCAGAACAAGGAGCAAAACGCGACTCAACAGCCAAAAAATTGGTAGTAGTTAATTGCACTAGTAGTCATGTACACAATCCTAAAATAGCTCTATTTATACTAATAAACAACCTTCCTTACTAATAGCCTCATACTTCTTTCTTCCCCAAAAACTGCCAGTCATATTTACATGTAGCAGCTGTGAAGCGTAGAGTAAATGGTAGTGATTTGAAAGAGCTTTCAGGAGTTTATTCAAATAGCCTTGAAGAATGTGACATTATTGCAGATGACGATATCCAGGCATTAAAAGGTGTTTACTATTAATCTTGGTATTACTTCAGCTACTGACAAAGGTGTACAAGCGCTCAAAGGTGTACATACCATCTACATTCGTTGTTCAAAAGTCACGGATAAGGGTATATCAGCACTCAAAGGAGTACACACAATAGGGTTAAGTACCTTGCTGGTATCACCGGTAAAATCTAAAGGTATCAAATCTTTATTAGGAGTTCATGCAACTTCGGTTGTGGACAATTCAGATACAATAGAAGGTATAAATGCCGTGAAGAAAGCTACACTGAAAATAAAAATACGCTTAATTGTAGTCATTCAAGTGTTGGCAGAAAACTCATATATTTTGCAACTTAATTTGTAGCCACACCAAATACAATTAAAAAATTATATCTACAACGCACAAGATAGCATCCTTGAATTTCCGAAGAAGTACCTCAAATACTGTGCACTGCTGTTTGATGGAAAGAAATGGTACTAAATTATTTGGTATTTGAATTAACACAGGTCATCTATAAAAAGTTATAGATACTCCGTTTGTGGGAAGTTGGTGTTAGCAATCAAAAAATGGCTTAGTTACATGCTAATGAAATTAATGGCTCAGCTCGGCTGGGCTTTTTCAGGCATAAAAACTCGGCTTTTCCGGCAGAGACAAAGTCTCGAGACTTTTACAGCGGTGCAAATAAAGGCAAGAGAAACAGGTTTACTCTCTTACCCTCCTCCCTTACCTCTCTTTCGTTGTTTAGGACGTCCTTTCAATAAACAAGCTATCGCGATCTCAACGCTGCGCCTGAGCACCTCTTTCTTTGCGATTCCGTTGAGCCTTTTCTCTTTTGGCGGTTCTGGTAGGCTGTTATTTGCGTGTGCATTTTATCGCCAATCACGTCCCAGTTCAATCTGTCTTCTGTCACTGTCCAGTTTTTAGCTTGGCCAAGGAAACAAATTACTCTGCATGTAGGTGTTAACATACGCTCTTGCTTCTTATCACTTTACTGCGCTAAAGTACACTGTTGCAAGTATTACAACAGCCTCAGTTGTATTTTAAGACAGAAAACTGTTGATGCTAAGTATGTTTCAATAGTATGTCAAAATAATTTTGTGCAACTATTAGTTTTGCATGTCACGTGTTGTGTACAAAACGCACAGCTGAAAAACTGAACCACTTGACGTATCCAAAAAAAAACGTTAGGAGTTGTAGTGAAACTAAATAAACGGCTCTGGTAAATGACTTAGATGTGAAATCTGTACCGACTTTGTGACTTATCCAGCTTATCCGGCTACTTTTTTAAGTGCAACAATTACCTAAAATGACAATATTGCCGGCCAAATGCCGAGAAATTTCATACGTTTTAGGAGATCATGTGGTAAGTACTTATACACTACCATTACGTGCAACCTGGAAAAATACGGCTACCAAAAAAGTACGAATTCGTCCACTAAATTTCCTATATCTAGGATATTTCTAGTTGTTTTCAAAAGTTCATTGTTCAGCAAGAATCTTATATTCATACTGATTCAAACTTGGTGTGTTGTGTGATTTTTAGTTAAGTTAGTTTATTGGACTAAGGTAAGGTACGGAAAGTTCCTTAGAACTCTAACAAATGGCAACGCAACACCTACTCCTGGTTGCACTATTCTGCGCTACACTTGTATACTGTGATCCGTGCACATATTGGATTGGACCAAATGGAAGTGACACTGTACGTCACAAGGCCTTAAGCCTAAACTAATGCTAATAGTCTCTTTTTTGTAGACAGGTGACGGATCGCGTTCCAGCCCTTTTGCAACAGTACAAGGTGCGTTTACGCTATCTACAATTGTATCTAAACAACGTTTTAGGCGCTCAAAAGCACATGGAGAACCTACCTAAGGTATTATGCTTTGAACAAGGAAACTACCCAAGTACGTGGTTATATGCTCGTAAAATACGTTTAATTGCGTTGTAGCACCTCAAGTATGGGCTGATACAGACGCAGTAAGGTTTCAAGGTAAAGGAGCAGTTGTAGAGTCTCTTGTACGTTGTCTACCTTTAAACAGCTTACGCTGTGAAAAACCAATCTTCGTTAACCTTTGTGTTAGTTTCTTAACAGCACCCAGTACAGAGGGCTTTCAGCAACGATATATGACCTGAACATTAAAAATGTGAGAGCTACAGGCCTCAATGTCTTGTCACTCAAGTCTATGACATGTGATATTATTACCACTGACGTTGTTACTCTTAACGCTATCAAATCAACCCTTGGATATGAGAAAGGATTGACACTATTGCTAGCAAGTGATACAGTATCTGTAGAGAATTCCCAAGTGTACGGAGAGACAATCATGCTTGGATTAATCACTAGCACTTTGGTTGTTAATTCCTCGACGATAACAACCACAAAGGATATTAACCTTGGATCAGGTAAAGTGTAGTTTGTTCAAAAAAAACCTCACGTGCTTTGTTTGTAGATGATATAACACTCGAACGCAGTACCATTACTACACCTCCTAAAACAGATATTGTATCTGAAATGACATTCTTTTCGATGTTTAATAGCGTACTCGATAATGTTGGTGTAAGTCGCTTCAAGTTAAAGTACTTTAACGAAAGGCAAAAAACACTTACTTTTCTTTTTAGGGGAGAATATTTTTTAACAAGTTCTCGACTGGTGTTAATATAAACATTATTTCTTCAGAAATAAAGGGAACCACAATAGATCCTATAACTAGAATGCTTGGAGAACTATCAAACACAGTTTTTAGTAATTGTGAAGCATACGTATGAAGGACGCTAGTCGTTTACGAGTAATTTGTTTTTGTTCCTTATTTTTGTTTTTTATTCTGAACGTCATCACATACTTGCTTTGTTCCTCATACCTCTTTAGAATGGTAACCCAGCTATTAAAAGTTCTGACAGAGACGATATGGTTGTAAAGGATAATCAACCATGCAAGGTCACAAGTACGTTGTCATTTTAGTGCCGTTTGATTAGTATTTACTTTCGTTTTGTAGCATGTCAGCCTGGTTTTTGCTCACCATACAATTTATTCCTTTGTGAAAAGTGTAATAACAGTAGTCTTACTATTCAGTAAAATCACAAATCACAGTCTTTACTCTTTTATATGCCTTGTAAAGCAGAGCTCCCATATTTTTTCCTGTTCCTTCAACGTGAGACTATCTTTGAATGAATCATTTCGATGTTTTAGTATTAGTAAGCTAGCAGTTGATGTAATGACGTTTTAACGTTTTGGATGATGTCATCAAATCCATAATATTTCGAGAAAAATGGTGCAAACCGACGTTATCGGGTAGTTAAGTCAGTTTTTGCCGATTAACAATAAATCTATCGTTATTTTAAGCATTTTTGCTGTTGTCATATCTCAACTGTTGGTTACAACACGTGTTGTACATCCTCTAACTGATAGTGTTCAATTAACCGCAACAACCATCGGAGTAGATGCGGAGCAAGCTCAGTCCCTTACAAATGTATTCGAAGGAATGAGAACAACAAAAGCAATAGTGACGGCCAAACCTGAAATGTCTCCAACGTCCTCTACCAACACCTGTCACCTTCATATTAGAGCCAATCTGCGCATCAGCCTCGATTGTATGTGAGCACACCTTCACTGCAGGCGGACAAATGGTTGCAGCAAGTGGCGTTACTACTGTGGTACAACCTCAAACATACTTAAGCAATGGCTGACAGAGGTGTAGGAACATGTCACTGTGCTCATTCCGCCAGAGATAGGAACAGTACTGCCAGCATCAATAGAATGTGACGCTGTATGTATTATATCATTCCTAACTGTACTACAATAGGGAATTGTTGAGGACGGCAGAAACGGCCTCGTACCTACACCTGAGTGTCAATTTGTTTTTTTTGCTACAGGTACTGTATAATTGCATTGCTTACAACATGGCTGAATCTAGTATTTAGGACCTGCTACAGCTGAGCTTAGCGCCAGTATTGTTGAGAGGACACACGTATGTTTCAAGTTGAGCTATAGAGATAGCCACTTAATGAGTCTTTAGGGGACCGTGTCCTGATTTTTAATACTGATTGCTATGCGCGCAGACAGCTCCTATCAAGTGCTAGGTGAGTGATGTGTAGTAAAGATAGTACTTTTATCGTAGATCTTATATCAAAGTGTTAAAAATCTCAGCTGAGATTACTCATGATTTACATGGCGTTTCTGTACTGCACCAGGTTTCATAAATAAATGCGGAGATACGGGCATGTACACAGACCTTTCATTGTCATTACTGAAAACCTAAGATACAAATGGCTTTGACCTTTGAAACAGATCAGGTGCCAGAACAGCACCAAACGTCTTATGCTTTCAAGTTACAACAATTAAGTATTTAAGTCAATGTGAACCACAGTGGCCTCTTATTTATCATGAATTCATTCCGGATAAATATTTCCCCAGTTTGTGAATGCTGTCGTAAGTCATACCAATTCTTCTCTATTTAATCGACCTTATTAGCATTACAATGGCTCTACGATACTCAACTCGAAAAACGTTTCAAAAACCTCAAAGAGAAAGTGTACAGACGAAAGTACAACAACAAACGTTTTCGACATCTCCAACACAAAAAGAAAAGGAAGATACTTCCATCAGAGCAGCCTTTATACGTGATAAAGCACCTAAAACGAGTATGAAATATAACTTCTTGGGAAACAGCGGTATTAAAGTATCAGAGCTTTGTATGGGTAAGAGAAAGAAAATCACGTGTTTTTTTTATTCTTTTTTGGACTTTTGCCGTAAATTGCTTTTTTTTATTCTTTGGGTTGATGTGTTACCACTATGTTAGGTACCATGACTTTTGGTAACGCAAAGAATATGGAGTTTAATCTTCCTACAATATCAACAAAGGACAGCTTTACGCTTATGGATAGATTTGTTGAGGCGGGAGGTAATTTTTTTGATTCTGCCAACAGTTATGGAAAGGGTGAGAGCGAACGTGTTGGTACGTTAATAATCTCTAATAAAAGTAAGGCTAAATACAATTATAGTCGGTCAATGGATAAAAGAACGTAATAATCGTGATGAGATTGTACTTGCGACGAAAGGCACGTGATTAATCAAAAAAAAAAAGTTGACTACTACTTTATTTTTGTTGGCCTTTGTTCACCTTTACTAGGATTCTTTCGTTTTGGAAATGGACCTAATAACGTTGGGTATAATCGTTCTTTTATAACGCGATCTCTTAATGACTCTTTGGAGCGTCTTGGCGTTGACAACATTGATCTCTACCAGGTGCATATTCGTATTGCTTTCTGAGTACTGATGGTTTTGTCAACAGGTCCATGGGTTTGACTATGGAACGCCTATCAGAGAACTGCTTACTACACTCAATACTTTCATTGATCAAGGAAAAATATCATACATTGGGATCTCCAACTGGCCAGCATGGGCTATTCAAAAGGCCGCAGATATTGCAAAATACGAAAACCTCAATGGTATGTTCCTCCTTTAGCTACCTCTAAAACTGGTTAGGTATCATTTCCTTGCAAGCTCAGTATAACTTGCTTACTAGAAGCCCTGAATACGAGCTGTTAGAAGCAACAAAAGTACGCAAAGCGTGATATTGTTAAACATTTCTAATCAAGTTTGCAATAAGTCAAATAACATTGGGTACCTTCCTTGGTCACCTCTAAAAGGTGGGTGGCTCTCTGGACGGTATGAGCGTGGTATGAAGAAACCAGAAGAAGGTCGTGTTGCTTGGGCTGAAAAAGTTGGTTGGTCAGAGACAGCGTGGACAGTACTTGCCAACGATCAGTAAGTTAAATTTGAGAAAATACATACTATTATGAATTCTGCATTCTCATTTCGCCTAGCACGTGGGGTGTTATTGATGAACTCAAGAAAATATCTCAAGAGATTGATCGACCTGTGGCACAAGTGGCATTACGCTGGGTCATGCAGAAACCTGGTATTTCTTCAACACTCATTGGAGCTACAAAGATGAAACACCTCGAAGACAACATTGGAGCCACCGAATTTGAGCTTACAGAGGATCATATGAAGTCTTTGGATCATGCATCAAGTGTACCTCTTCCTTACCCTTATAACCTCCTTGAGGGTGTGCGTACACTTCACGGACGTGGAAGAGACGACAGATTGGACTGAAAAATAAAATAAAAAAGTCACAACTAGTCAAGATATCTTCGGCTAAACAAGTTTATTAACCGAATAAAATTGTGCGTTTAAAGAGAAAACGAGATCAAACCTATGGAAGCTAAGCGCAATCGTAAAGTAGTTATACCTGAGGGTGCATTGAATCCAATACATGTTCCAGAACTAGCTTGTAAGATATTTCAATATTGTACCAATGATACTCAACTAGCACTATCCCGTACTACTGTATGTTCAGAATACGTTGAGAACCCTGAAAAGTCACAAGCTCTCTTTAAGGGTTATAACATCAATGTATCGAAGCATATGGAGGTATTTGTAGATGCAACCCCTCAAATTCTCGAAGCACGTGAATGGAGAATGCAGTAAGTCGCCTCACAAGTGACTTGAGATACTATCCAGACTTGTTTCGTTACAGATTTGAAGAAGTAGATATCAATAAGAATCCCGGCTATGTATAAGAATATAGCAGATAAGGCTTACAAGTTTTATATTCAAGTTAACTTCGAAAAGTAGCTGCACGGGATAAGTAATACACAAAAAAAAGTTCATTTTGTGTCTAGGTTCAAAGAACTGTTGGAAGGTGATGAGGAGTATGATAGTGATTATGAGGATTGTCGCGAGCAACGTCAAAGTATACTTCAGCATATTTCTGTATTTGTTGAAGCTAAAGGAATACATGATAAGGAAATGAAAACTGTACATCCACCTCGGTTTTTATAGTTTGTTTTCAAACCCAAAAAAATTGATTGTTCTCTTAGAATTATCACAAAGTCGTATTTGGTCCTAAAAAGAATCCTCTCGCTTTAATTTCAGCGACAGGCGTATTAATACCATTTAACACAGCTAAATTAATGATGAAATTACGCAAGTTACAGAAACAAAGGTCTGAAGGAATTTATGTCGAATTTCATGATACTCTCAGAGATGCTTTTTTGAAAAACCAGTTTACAAAGGTAGAGTCTAACGTCTGTGGTTCAATTTGGTTTATTTTAATGACTTGACTTCAGGGTGAAAAATTCGCTTATCCATTAGTGCAACAGTACACAGTTGCTGAATTGAACAGTGGTAACCTTGACTTTCTGAAAGGTACATATATATTTTGTTTTCAAGTCACTTAAACTTGTTTGCTTTTAGGTGAAGATGCGATGATGTTGACTACCTTAAACCGCCTCCAACTGACGGTAACTATAGCACCTATTATAGAAATAATTATGGACCACCCAAGACCTACACATGTTGGTATGTACATAGTACAATACTTGCCACTCGCTTTTTTTTCCTCTTTTTTTCTTTGTTCCTGATTTTGACTCTTTTGTAGGAAGTAAATTCTACAAGCCTGCTTATACAGGCCAAGAAGAGGATTATAAAAGCATTGAAAAGTTCTTGGAAGAACTTGAAATGGAAGAAACTGATTTCTTTTGGCTTAAAGCAATGCCCAAAAAACTTATGTTAATACATGCAGAAGTAGATGTGTTTGATGATGAGATTGAGCGATACTTCAATCACACCTATAGAGCACATCCAATACTCATCGCTACAGTCAATGATAAAACACTAATTAAACAGTGGAAATAAACTTATATGTAATTTGTACACTACCCAAAGCCACGTCTTTATACTGTAAGATTGAGGGTTTTGGAGGTTTTCTCCTTAAGATTTAGGCAGGTTTATATTTGGACAGCTACGTTCTGTGTATCTCAACAGTGCCAGCCTCTGCTTTAACTTTCTCATCGGTTACTGTTCTCAGGTACACGAATAGTATGTGCTCTTCTGCCTCTTTCATTTGAAAGTACATTAATCTTGTGTACAAGCTATTTGTTATTAAGCTACAACCATCCAAATTGATAGTAAGTACAGTCAAACCTCATCTGTTATATTTGAACGTGATAAATACAACTGTCAGTGCCTTGACACCTTCATTTGTTTTTGATTTACAACTGGACAAGTCAATGGGTGTCATACATACCTGCCAAAGCCTTGAAATTCACATTTGCTATTGTTTATACAAGGAAAGCAATGGACTACCATACTTCAGCTCACCTTCATTTTTAATTCTGGTGCGATTGTATCTAATAGAGTTGAGAACAAATAATTCGCAACAGATGGCATGTTTCGGCTGAAAAAAATACGATTGTTAAGGCGAGCGAGGAGAAGAATAAAAGAGTAAACATTTACGAAACATCCTGTATCGTGTGAATAGTCTCGTGGTACATTTGGAAGTACGACACGGATATCTTTTGATATTCTAAGAAAAATACGGAGTAGACGGCAAGACATTCGACACTCTGACAAGACACATACACGTGATATTTACGAAGTACACATTTAATCATAATTAATAAGGACGTGTACTTCCCTTGTTTCAGATTATGCTCTACTGTTTCAGTGGGTAGCGCAACAAGCTCGAAAATGCTGATTTGTACTTTCTGTCGCTTTTTCTTCCATTTCGTTAGTAAGCGCTCGTTTCGTTGCGCCAATTAAAAATTTACTGTAAAACTTTCGCGTACCTCCCACTGTCAGGTTTTGAGTAGGTTTCTGTTTCAGTCAACACGTTGGTTTGTACAGCTCCTCTCCATTACAATACACTGTAACAGCACGCATGGCTGCCTTTTTGTATAATGTTCTCTCAATGCAAGCAAATGCAAGCTGAAAGTATATGACACGTGGATCTAAAACGTTATCATACGATCACGAAAAAAAAATAAAGAACACATTTAGCAAATTGTATCACAACCTAAGTCAGTCTGAAAGATTAAACATAACAACACCACAAAAATAAACCCACTATGGTGCGTAACAAGGTGTAAAACTTTACCACACGGAAAGCTTTTGCTGCGCGTTGTGTATTAAGAAAAAGTTGTCTAAATGAAAAACAGTGTTGATATTTTGATGTAGAACAAGGGCGAGAGTAAATCTATCATTGTTATTATTGATCCAGTCTCAAATCAAGAATATGAGATTGAAGAAGCTTTATATGACCTCGTTGTAACGCTTGGTACAAACCATGCTTTCTGACTCACTTCTCTAGCTCTTGATTTAACACAAAATAATCTGGCTAATGATTTACCGTTAGAGAAAAAAAAAATAGAGTCATGTGCTGACAGCCGCTCTCGAGTACATAAGAGACAACTTACGAAACTCCGGAACAAATTAGAAGCGTACGAAGCCAAAGCGGAGTGTACAAAGAGTGAACGAAACAACGAACGAAAGAACCAACACGTCATTGAAGAATTAAACCAAACAATCGTTGATCAAAAGGCACGTGATTAATTTTCGTGGGCATTGGTTTTACACCAAGCGAAAATATGTTGTGTTGTGTTAGCTCTTACACTGGAGTTTTAGGCAGTGATTCGTAAACTACGAAATACGTTGGTCGTTTTGAAAACGAACTGCGATGCAAAACTCGAGAACCTTTTACATCACAATCGAAACGTAACTGTAAAACAATCCCATATTGAACAGTACGTCAATTCCGAACAACAATCGAAGAAACGTAAACGTGGACCCGTGATGGCAACAGTTATTGATACAATACCACCAATGCCAAACACCAAACGTCAGCGTTTGATGAATAGCCAGAAAAGCGTCAATGTAGAACAAACCTGTCAATCTCGTAACTCTCCTTTGTACCTTCCTGGTCATCAACATGTAAAGTTTGAGAGATTCTATGAACGTACGACAATCATTGCACCTGATCTTCCATCACTCTCAAATCCTTGTTCAATCAAGAAGCTCAGGGTAAACTCAAAGCCAAGTTCAAAACCACAACAAAAGAAGAGTGTATCAAAACCAAAGTCAAACAAGCCCAATGTAAAAACAAGGAGCAAAACACGACTCAACCCAAAAATAGCTAGTAGCTAGATAACTCTGTCAGATACCGGCATCCTATAGCAGTTCTGTGTATACAAATAAACTGTAGATTTTGAACACTAAGCTGTATTCTTACACTTCAAGAGTAATTTGTGAAGGGTCACAACAGTGGATGTACTTATTTTATTATCAAACATGTCGACTTCCATGTAAACGTTTCCGCCTCTGTGCGGACTTTATGTAAGCGAGAGGCAAAAAAGCCGAAAACTGTGCGAGTAAAAAGTTCTGTATATGACATGAAACTCGCACAATATTCGGCATTTTTGCCTCTCGCTTACATAAAGTCCACACAGAGGCGGAAACGTTTAAGTGGAATTCGACTTATTGTCTGGCATTGGAAGTATTTGTTGACCGTACTCAAAAGATAGGAAGTTAAGCAATCTATTGGTGTACCATACATTTATCAAACTCGAAAAGTAACAGACAGGCGTTATGAGTACAAGTAAATTTTAATAAGTTTGTTAGAATAATTACTTTCCAAGCATTCTTTAATTTACAGTGTTGTTTAGTAATAGCTTGTTCGAATAGTATAGATTGATTGCAGTGTTATTTACGTTGATACCTGGGCACAGTGTAAAAATGTTGAAGGTTCTTTGGCAGGTTTTTTCCTTTTTTTTTTTCTACAAGAAAATCGTTAGAGCATGCTTGAAACTAATACAAAGAGTTTCTCAAGTAGTTCACAATTCAAATATACTACCACTTATAGTATTCCCCAACATAAATTTGTCTAGAAAACTATACAGGACAATGTTGCTGACAGGAAAGCTGTCTAACAAGCCAATACTTAAGGTGGCCAACTTGACTTATGTACGTTGTTTTCATACCTTGACTACTTATAATTAATGGTAACCCTTTCCTTCCTTTCATTACTATTGGATCACCTTTACCATCTACTTTTTTCTCAAATAGTATATCCTCAATGTTGCTATTGTTTAGGAGTATTTGATGGAACAGTTTGTAAAAGGCAATATCCAGCTTGATCCATCCTGTATTGTCCATGTTTATTATCACTTTTCTGATATTCTTGGAATCATAAAGGGCCATATATACTATAAAGGGTCCAGGATTCATCGAGCTATTACCACCAATGTGTAACACCTGAGTATCTGTATTCTCATGGAACAAATAATCACAAAAGTTCTTGCTATTCTTCAAAAAAAAGTAAGGTTGTCAAAATCTGGTAACACGTCGCTAATACTCCAATATTAAATCGTACCAATACTAATCCTTTGATATTATTTTTACCATAGAAACTAAATTTATCTATTCGGGAAGCTGTTTGTATTGCAGCATGATGATAAACCATAAACCTTAACAAGAAAAAAGTGAGAAAAAAATACATCTGAAGTCAAAACTCGATATCCGCTGGGGTACTTACGAGTTAATTTTTTGAATATAGCGGTAGGCTCTCAACGCTGCTATATTTTTTGCCTCTCTTTTTTGTGTTGCCCAACCCTTGCGTACAATAGTTTTTACTTTTGTAGCGCACGTGATCTAAACAAACGCGGTTTTTTTTTTTGACTACTGATGATTGTTCTGTACCTTAGCTTTCCATAACTGTGGTCCTATTTGCTCTGAATCAAATGTATAATTGTCAGATGCTTTCTTCCAAAACCTTGGAACTTATAAAGGGTCAATGCGTTAAAAAATAAGATAGATATTGAACAAACTTGTTACAAGCGAAAATATTAGAACCTTGGTACAGTGTATGCAACGCTTGAATTGGGTTTTTCCTTTCATCGCATCCCTTCAATATAAAGCAGTACATAGCCTGCCGATTTTTGAAGTTAGTTGTGTTATTTATCCTTTCTTAAATAGTGAACAAAACGCACGTGAGTTTTCCAATTTTTGTTGCTTAAGTTTTTTTTGTCAGCAAAATCTCTTTGTGATACCTCTTGCCACAGGTGCTAAACAAACGTTACCTTCTAGGAAATTACATCACAAATATAATGGTCATTTACCTCGGTGTCTATGACCATGTGTAGTTTCCTACTGGTCATAGAAAGTGAAACAATAGACGTAATGTCCATGTGTGGAACAATATAGAATTGCCACGTTTCTATCGGCATCTTCTCTGTTGTTGATAGTCCAATCCACGCTTCTTCTTCCTTCTTGACCTCCAGATCTAAGAGGTGATCAAGTGCTAACTTGGCAAGCAAATGTTCGCAAATTTTTTTGGTTGAAGCTGCTTGATTTGATTTGATAACAACGTCATTAAACAAGGTAACTGTGGAGCAAAGACATTAGTTACAGATGAACCACGATTAAACACTAAGGCATCAACAAGCTACAACAGCACGTACTTTGTCCTGTAAACGGAGATGAGCCAGAACAAGTGTATTGTGGAAGAGGTTGTTTAAGTTTCTGAAGGTATTCATTGAGTTTGCCTTTGTGGTTATCTGTACACGTGCTGACAAGTACAGGTTCTTCTAAAATACGTTCAGTTAATGTTTTACTCCTTCCTTCCTCATTTTCTGCAAAATTAGACGCATTTGACGGTATTTCAGAGGTGCAGAGGTGTTTTTCGCTAGAATCGTGGTTTTCCTCCTTTTTATCATTCTCTTTGCTCTGTAGCGAGGCCAGCGCTGTTTTGGCCGCGTTGTGTTCTGATTCTTTTTTCTTTGCTTTCGGATCACTCTCATACGTAGTCTCATTCACTTTTACAGTTGCCTATACTACAATAAACCCATTGGAACGTTTTTCCTAAACGTACAATCCAAAGATCGTCTGTGCGTCTCTGAGCGGAATAAACTGGAAGTGGTACACCACAACGCTGGCAATGCTCTTGTAGTTTACTTTTCCAGGTCGCCATAACGCCCTGTTATCCTTTTAGCCTCAGCTAGGAACATATATTCAAGTCAAGGTTGTTCTTTCAACCATATTTTGTTCCAAACAGAAATAACTGATAATCTCTGTTGTTTATACATTGTTTATTTTAATGTTTATAATGATTATAAAGTTTTACACCAACGTATGCTCCAAGTGATAATACAATAATAAGACTAAGATAGAAAACGTTAGAAGAGAAAAAAACTTATCAAAGCTGAAGTAAAAAAAAACAACAATATTTAACAAACACGTGCCCAATTATTATTGCTGCTATGAGCACACGATCAATTGTAGATTCTTTTCCTGGGATTTCAGGAGTTCCATTTACATCAAGAAGAAGCCTTCCCATACTATGATTACCATCTATAACTGCTGAATTCTCGAATTCTAAAATTAAAGTAAAAATCAGTTTAAAAAATTCCATTGTTACGCACTCCACTCGGCCCAAAGGCGTCCGCCAACCAAGTATTTAGATACATCTAGCTTATTAACTTGTAGTCTAAAACCAATACTTTCATTTCCCACCATTTGTGGTATTGTAAGTGTCTGTTTAATAGAGCCCTAAACTCAATTAGAAACGAAGGAAAAAATACTGTACATACCCCAATGTCAGATAGAGCGTTAAAATTAAAAACTTTCAACATCAAGTTCCATGGATATGTAGTCACATTTGTGACGGAAAACTAGTGCAAGAAAGGTAAGTAACAAACAAAAAAAACATATCTGCCAAATTTTCTTTGAAAATAAGAAAGAAATGAGAATTTAAGTTTTTATCAACACTGTTTACCTTACTATCAACAACATCATAATGGAACATTGATTCGTTAACATTACTTCTACCTTTAATTTTAGGTAAATGACAGTTCACCTTGACCTCAAAATCAAGTACTGCGTCCTAAGCATCAAAAGCGTTAAAACACAATTTTTGGTATTTCAAAAAAAAAAAAGAACACTGCGTACCATGTCACATTCCAAGTCTGCTTTATCCCCATCAAGATGTATTTTATATTCTTCCAAGTATTCAAGTTCTCTAGAATCATGACACTCTATATACAAAGTAAGAGAGGCCACAAATCAGAGCAACGTGGTAAAAAGTCAGTTTTCATCCTAAAACTTACGTTTGTGCTGACTTGAAGTGACTGTTAAGCCACATGAAAACTGTCTAGGCTTCTTACACTTGGAACCTTCCTAATAAATCTATCAGTACCGTAAAAAATGTTTAAACCAGTAGGTGGCTGGCAGGTGAGTTGCCGTACGTAATCAATTGGACAAATACAACCCTCGCGTGTTTGTGTTTGATAGCAAAAGGCTAAACAGTCACTGGTATGCTTCTGCCATACGCATTGGACACCACTACGTCATCTGTATAAGAAAAAAGCCACGAGTAAATAAAACAATACCCTTTACAACCCAAATCAATCGTCGTGCAAGATGTATTCAGTATACTTTGGCCAACACAAACAATCTACAAATAAAATATAAACATTGCAACACAATAAAACAAACGCTTCTGTACCTGAGATATTGCACAACCTTCTGGAATAGTTGGTGTAGTGAAAGGAACAAACGTATTTCCACATTGAAGCTAAAAAATATAAGCACGTAGAGATAACCTGTTACGCACTTGTGCAACTCTACAAAGCGTTCCATTATCACCAATACGTATCGAATTATCTTGGCATATGACCTAAAAAGGGTTTAACACAAGTTGCTAAAAAACAAAGCTAAAATACCTCTTGAATGTTCCAACAAGACGCAAGAGATTGGTTGAACTTATCAGCGTCTATACCACGATTAAGACCACAATCAATCTCAAGAAATATTAGTAATCAGTAACCTAACCCTACAAGTTTGTACAGTCTTAAGCCTACAATCATTAGGCTTGCCAGCTTCGCAAGCAATTGTTTTATCCTACATAGAACGTAAACTTTTTCATGTTCTCCAATGTTGGCTTCAAACGAACGCACTTGTATCTCTGTACACCCAAGTAAGTTACCTTGGTCATTCGTCTTTGGACATTCTTTCTAATACAAAGTTTACAAACCAACACTCATACTACAAAAAGCAAGAGTACCTTGTACCAAGTACATTGTTCATCAACATGAAGTTCTGGACAAGGCTTATCTCGAGTAACACAATCACTGCTGTCAGGTACTTGGTCCTTTTCTACTACTTTGCCATCGCATACCATCTAATCAAATAAGCACTTGTAGGTATATAATTTTGAAGCACCTCTTGTGTACTACACCTATACTCCCATGCTTGATAACCAAATATTGTAAAATTATTATTACACCGGACTTGAGCAAAGCAACTATTGTTTGTATTGAAAACTATCTCTTTGAACCTTGTGGGATCTGATACTTCTTCAATACCACAAAAAAACTAGGATTTGTTACAAATGACCGAAGGAGAAAGTCTCAGAATCGATTCTTTGACATTTGAACGGGTTTTTTTCCGTCAGAATTTCAGCGTACTTTTTCTATTTTACAATCATCTGTTGGGTATGTGTAATAAGACGTTAGGTCCTCAACACGCGTAAAGCAGTCTAAAGAGAGAACGGTACACTCGTCCAAATTAATATCGGCGATGTCGCTCTCTGTTCTATTTGTTACGTTTACCGTTACGCCGTTACAATCAAAGGCGTAAACAGTGCACCATTTGCCTGTACATTTGTCTACCTACATAAAAATGAATCTTTACCGTGTAAATGGCGTCAAGAAGGCGCGAATGTATAAAATTAGGCGTAATTGAACATTTGGGAAAATAACACCTATTCTACGTACTTTGGAGGTGACATTTCCAATAATACCAATGCCATTACAAGGTTCTTCAACCTCAGTCGCGTTTTCCGCCGGTAAATCTTCTAAAGATCGCTTCCGTCGCGTGGAAAGTGTTTTTGGGGAATATGGAGCAGGAAAAAACACTTTTCTGGCTGTTGTAATTGTGGCATGTAACGATTCTACCATAGGGTTCACCTTCTCAGCGTAGACATTGTTTATAGTGTCTGACGGCCACCCTGTCGTGAAATAATCCAACACCGTCTTAAATTCGCCTATATCTCTGACACTTGCGTTGGTAGGTACGATCAAAGCAACAAGCAGGCAGAATGTGAACGCTACCCAACGCATTGTTACCAAACGCGCGTTTTGCTATTTGTTTTCACAACCAAAATGAGGCACAAAACTGCAGGCAAAAAAAAAACCGTTGTTCAACAATTTTCTTCCACCTCCGTATTTTTAGACATAGCGCACAGAACTATACTTGGGAGCCTCGGACTTTACCGTAGTACACCCCCTCTAGCTGTTGCGTCTAACCACGAATACACCGAAGAAATAACAACTCAATTTGTAAAACAATGGGTTCATTTCAGAGCAAGAAGCCAAAGAAATCCAAGGGAGGAAAAAAGAGCAAGAAAGGGGCCAAGGAAACGGTCACTGCAGACACTAGCATAAGCAAGTCTGCAAACACGCCAACGAACGATCGATCAAATGATGTAGGCGCAGGCGGCGCCGGTGAGACTGGAACTGAGGGAAAGAAATCTAAAAAACAACGCTCATCACGCAAATTGTCCTCAAAGGGCGGAAAGGCCGAAAGTGAGGGTACAGAGGATACATCTGGTACGTTTTTAAGATGTTTTGAACCGTTGCAGTGAGATCACACCTGATGTAGACCAAGACGTACAAGAGGATATAAAAGGTAACTTGGCTGATGATTTAGCTGAAAACGACGAGGTAAGGAGTTTATTTGATGCTTTAGAATTTATTTTGTTGTACAAAAACGCAAAAAAAGAAAAAAGAAAAAAACTGCACAGGTGCTGTCAATTATTTGTCAACTCCACGTGGAGTTTGATACCACTGTCAGTCCGGAAAAAAGTGTCCGTTTAACATTTTTTTTTAAACGCATTGAGAATTTTGTGTTTTCTTTTTTTTTATTACGGAGTTGCTGACGTTATGTTCTAAGAGTGTTGGAAAATCACACTTTGACCTAATGTGTGTTATTGGTCGCGGTTCTTTCGGTAAAGTTATGCAAGTTAAACATAAAGCCACCGGCAAGATATACGCCATGAAAGTTATGCGTAAAGATGCCATTATTCAAAAGAACCAGGTCACACATACCAAGGACGAAAAGAGTATCCTACAAAAGATCAAGGTACACTTTAGAATGCTGAACATGAAAAGAAATAGCAGAATTCCTTGTTTGAGTTTTTCGGTTTTTCTTTTTTTTGTTTTTTGTAAGACTTGGAGAAACTATCACTGCAGCTTGAGAGTCATTTGTTTCTATTTATTTAGTTACTTACTTTAATGTTAGCATCCATTTATTGTAAATCTTCACTTCGCGTTCCAAACTGAAGATAAGCTCTACATGATTCTTGATTACGTAAACGGCGGTGAATTGTTTTTCCACTTGAAGAAGGAAGGCAAATTCAACGTTGAAAGAGTCAAGCTCTACGCTGCTGAGATTGGTTCAGCTATCCATCATTTACACACTCAAGGTATTGTGTACAGGGATCTCAAGCCAGAGAATATTCTCATTGTACGTAATAGAACCTAGCGTCAGCTGGTTTATTGTAGACGGCTTGTTTCTAATTGGTTTTAAAGGACAAAGGCGGACATATTGTTATTACTGACTTTGGTCTCTCTAAAGAGATTCCAAAAGGTGATCAACAAGGCACTCACACCTTCTGCGGAACACCAGAGTACTTGGCACCAGAAGGTACACATTACGAGATTTAAAGATTTTTTTTATTTTTTAAACGCGCCTATAACGTCTAAAACCTGTTTTCTTGATGTCTTTGATTTGTTCACGAAATTGACGCAAGTGCGCGAGGCTATATTTTTGTGTTTTGTTTTATTTGAATGTTTTACCCTCTTATTTTGATATTTGTTATTCTTTGTTTGCTGTTGTCTAATAGAGTTTCTAGTACTTCGCGGAAGAGGACACGGTCACGCTGTTGACTGGTGGTCATTGGGTACTTTGATTTACGAAATGCTTACTGGGCTTCCACCATTTTACAGCAAAAATATCAACGTTATGTACCAGAAGATCCTTAATGGACAGCTCACTTTCCCATCGTATATTGACGAAACTTGCCGGTACGGTTTGTTTTATTTTTTTCCGCGTTGTTTTGTTTCGTACACGTGCTTGTTTGGTTTGTTCCTATCGTCTAATGTGTTTTGTAGTGATCTCCTCGAAGGTTTATTGACCAGAGACCCTGAAAAAAGATACGATGGACAAGACGTATGTTGTGATGTTTCTAGTGGATTTTGTTTGTTTACCCCTTTTGTATAGTTGATGGAGCACGAGTTTTTCAAAGATATTGATTGGGATGCATTACTTGAACGTAAAATTACCCCTGCTTGGAAACCAGAAGTATCTGGCGTAACTGTACGTTGAAAAAGATAACAATTGTATTTTATAGTTCCTTATCGTTTTTATTAGGATACTTCTCAGATCGACGCTTACTTTACAAACGAAGACGCAGTTGACTCTTATGTTGATCGTAGCGCCTTACAACTTGATGATGAGGATAAGGACGCTTTTGACGGCTTTACTTACGGAGGAGAAGCTGTACTTGGCAAGTAACCCTTCTCATGTGCTAATTTAGTTTCACTTTAAAAAATCTAAAAGAGAAAAAAAACCAAAAAAAAACCCATAAAAACGATAACGTTACCTACCAAGAAAAAGGTTTCGGTTGTAATAAATTGTAAATTATCACTCAATAAATACCGTCATAAATTAGGACTAATAACTGCCTTTTCTGTGATGGTGCACTAAACGATCTTAATTTGCTTTTTGTAGGTAACTAAATTAATCTCATCACAACAATGCTTTGGTGCCTTTGTGGGCAGTATGGATAGCAAAAGTAGGTGGCAACAGTTTCTAATGGTGTATTTGTAAGATGTGAATGAACTAGTCAGTGTTGGAGTACGCAGTAGAAAAGTATTAAACAGTTATTTAGACATATTGTAACTGAACGGGAAGAGAATAACAAAATGGTGTATTTATTTATTTAGATATTTAGTTGTGAAATACTCAGGCGGTTTATTCTGCTTTTGACTCAGAGCGTTTTTTCGACTTCGAATTATCAGTGCCGTTCTGTATCAAGCCTAATAATATTATGGCCGTTGAGCCAATCATCCCAATAGTAACAGGACCCAAAAGAAGAGTCTGAACGATCAACTCTTGAAGATCACTAAAGGGGAGATCAGACAAGGTTTTCTTGTATAAAATACGGGCCTAGCCGGCGTCTTAGATGGCGTAGAGTTCGGTAAGAGCTTGAAATTGGTACCAAAAACGGCACATAGCATATAAGCAACCACGTGTAGGTAGGTTCCTATGGAGAAAAGTAGTTGGAGTTTATTGTTTTAATGGGAAAAAAAAACTGATAAAAAAGTAAAGCCTAAAACGTGTCATTCACGTGTACCTGCCATGAGAAGCCATACCATTAAGTGGCGCATGGTTTTACCAAGGTTTAGGTAAGGTACCATTAAACCAACTACACATATCCAGGTGCCGTTTAGTACGGCCTCAATGTGACCACCAACGGCTGCCCTGTAGCTGTTGTAGAAACCGAAAGCAGCTCCAAGGCCTGTTATGGTCAATCCAAGGAAGAATAATAGAGCTCCCATGAAGAAGAGTCTTTTTTGGACTCTTAGAACGTCTGGTGATGGTGCTAGCATTGATGGTTATTGTGAATTGTTTGTATTAATTGGCAAACTTGATCATCATGTTTTAAGTCAGGAGCTTTCTTTTTCACAGAACTGAATCCTTTTCGCAATAAACCGACTTGAAGTGTAATAAAAATTTGATGATCTCAATAGTTTTCATATATTATGACAAATGACGTCACCATGCTAAGTGTATGAAATTACAAACTTGATTTGCCAAAAAAGGGAAGCGAAAAATCAATGGTATGAGGACAGTAAGATGCGGAGACAATGTCATTGTGTAAATAGCATCATTGAAGGCGAGGAACGTTTTTGGCATCCCAATGGTATGTTGGAAAGGTGTTGTAATTTTGTAAACCGTGTACTTCATGGAGAGTATAAATGATGGAGTGACAGTGGAAAATTAGTCTTACACTGTAATTATACTATGCGGAGAATATGGCACCACAACGTACAGCTGTGGAAGCAAGAAAATGTCACGAATTGCAAACTTGAAGGAGTAAAAAAAATGGTTCAATAATGGATAATTGCATGTGAGTTTTAATTATATGGCATGGCTGATGGAGAGTATAAAGAATTGTATAAAAGTGGTCAATTAAGAGCACATAGCTACTTCATCAATAATAAACAAGAAGGAGTGTTCCAGAAATGGCATGACAATGACAGGTTGTAGGAGCAATCAAATTATCAACGGAGAGCTTACCAGGTACAGTAAAGGCTACGGAGGAACAGTCTAATTAAGGTAACTGTGAACTAGAAGGAGAACAATAAGTTTGTTTTGCCATTACATATTATGGGATAAACTTTGTTGGAACAACAGACAAGTTTCCAACTATTAACGCAAAAAATAAAACAGTTTTGGAATGTTGATACTAAAATTAGTCCTGAGATATTTTTGTTCAGAGCAACAAAGTTGAGGCTTGTTTACAATATAATTCTGCACCATAAACTTGCTGACATGATACATACGAAACCCTTCACAAGTCAGAACTCATTGCCTAAAACAGTAGAAAACGCAAACTGGCAAAATTACAGTATCGTCCTTATTCACAGTATATGCTCGAGTGAAGGAGTAGAAGTTTACAGGAGTACCGCAGCATATCCTTTATCATGTCAAGAGACCTTGATGTGAACTATTTTATCCGGACTCCGTGAATAACCAGCTGTTTTGGGAAGAAAAATTATCGACTTAAATTGGCGTTAAGCCACTTACAATTGTGTTAGTTGTTACGCACAATTATCACGTCGTCGCTGTATTTTTCATGGAAGAAACGACTATTGCGTCAGAACCTCATTCTGAAACGAAAATTACAATTTCGGTTAAACAGCCTCAAATCATCATAACAGCGTTACCGAGCGATGTACAAAGGTTAATATGTACTCTGGACTCTGAAATATTCATGAAATACCACCTCCTATCCAAACAAGCGGCGATTAGAACTCACTTCAATAGCGCTCTTGAGAAGGACGGTTTATGGATATCTTGGTACCCAACAGGCGAAATAAGACAACACTGGCGTAGAGACGGTACTTGTAAGCGCTGGTACAAGAATGGGAACATACAATTCGAACATTCCCAGCGAAACGGTAAATCCAACGGTATTTTCAAGTTATTCAGAGAAAGTGGAAGTCTCGCCATAGAGGTTGAAATGAAGGATGGTTTACAGGATGGTATGTTAAAAGAGTATTACGGAGACTTTCCAAGGAGGTTGGCAAGACCTTTGGGAAGATTAAACGAGAGAGAACAAGAAAAAACACCGGAAGATCCAAACGGAAGACTCAGGTATAAGTTTACAATGAAGAATGGTGTGAAACACGGTTTGTATGAGGAGTTTACACGTAAAGGTAAAGTAAGTGCTATAGGTAATATGAAGGATGGTAAACAAGATGGTTTACGTATAGAGTATAGCGGTGATGTAAAGTATAGAGAAAGTATGTGGAAAGAAGGTAAAAAACATGGTTTTTATAGACAATGGTTCAGAGATGGTTGTAGATGTCTTGAGTATCATAATATTGATGGTAAAAAACAAGGTGAGTCTAAGGAGTGGTTTAGGACAGGTCAGATTAAACGTCATTGTTTTATGAAGAATGGTTTTAAAGAAGGAAAATTTAAGGAATGGTTTGCTGATGGCAAGCTTAGAATTGAAGCTGTTTATTATAAGTCTAAAAGGCATGGTGAGTATAAAGAGTGGTATGAAAATGGACAATCTAAGGAAGAGAGTATGTACAAAGAAGGTAAATACGATGGAGAGTTGAAGCGGTGGCATAGTAACGGACAAATGAGCACTCATTGTTTTAAAAAAAATGGAATAACTGATGGTTTATATAGACTTTGGTATAAAACAGGACAACCTCAGACTGAGTACACCATTGGTAATGGTGTGAAACAAGGTTTATATAGGTCGTGGTACTCTAATGGTGTTCAAAACAAGATATGTACTATGAAGGATGGTCGTCAATGTGGTGAGTGTAAGACTTGGTATATGAGTGGACTTCTTTCTACACATTCTGTTGTGGAAGATGGTAAAGCAATTAAACCTCGTAAGACTTGGGATAGTAAAGGACAGCTTACGTATAGTTCTATACTTGCCAATTTAAAGGGTGGTATATTCTAGATACTGTATGCATACATATAATTGAGGAATCTGTACTCTTAGTATAATTTAGATTTTTGTAAATAAAACTTTGCCGTAGTACAATCACTGTTGTGACAGCTTATTTTACAAAAGAGTAAATTTATTTTCATCTGAACCAGGCCATTACAGTATTAAAACAAGAAGCATGTGTTCATCATTTATGATGGCGAGTTACAAGTTTCTTAGGTGGTACATGTGCTGACTTTATTTGATTGATGGCTGCTAAAGTACTGCAATAGCCAAATGGCCAGCATTAGCGCTTTAGTTGTATTTGAAGTTACACAAGAATGAGGTTTTTAGGAGGGTCAGTATTGTCTCCTCCCCAGTAAGCAGAGTTATTATTTACAGGCCAAGCGTGGAAACTACCAGATTTGAGATATGCTGCAATCTTTGGTAAAGCTTGAAATCTCTTGATGTATGCGATCAACACATCTAAAATGAGTCGATAATAATAGTTATAATTTTATTACCACTGAACCTGGTTTCTCAAATAGCACAGGAGCAAACAAACGGCAATGATCTAATATTTCAGCCATGTGAAAATCAGGCCATGACAAGTTGTCTCCATTCAAAAATTTCCGATCTTTAAGAAGGCTTGCTATCTGATTGAGCTTTGCTATAAACAAAAGTAAAGCAAAAACCCACGGGGTAGTATAAAACAAAAAGCGCAGCTATATGCCCTGAATGTATGGGATAATAGTAAGATTCTGTAAAAAGTACTGGACATTTCTTTTTCACTCCCAGATTTGTGAACAGCGTAATCACCAAAACGTGCATTTAGTAAAAAGCGTACGTTGCAATCTCTTTGCCTTGAATTTAGCAACAGATTCAGTAGTTTCTTTAGTACTATAAAAGTGGTTTACAGCCATATTTCTGACATCCATTACCTACAATCGCAAAACAATTCAGATATCGCTTTCAATAAGATAAATCACGTGACATACAAAATCGCCCCACATGTCAATAGTTGCTGATTCGGTAGCATTCGAACCTGCTAGACCAGCACATTTACCCAAGTACCTCAGTATGGCATTGGATTGAGTAATCTTTGGTCCGGTCTCTACTTTGTTTTTAACAGTTTGTAATGACCACTTCAATTTGAATTACCACAAATAAGATACGGAAGGTTTGGTGAAGCTAAACCTAATGTTGTCTTGACATCTATCCATTCCTTTCGTGACATTTCAGGCCTAGGACCTTGCTTGTACCGTTTGTTCTAAAATACGTGGGATCAGCGTAATTTACGACGAAAAGCATTAAACCGATATGTACAGTGTATTTACAACCCAAGTACTCCAACATGTAAACACATGGTTGCCCAATGCCCCTTATTGCCCAATAACCCAATTCTATCTTACCAGCTATCAAACCAAAGTCAGTACGACAAGAACAGCGCTATCCGTTGCTACCTTGTTCCATTATTTCTTATTTTTGAACCTGGTAAAACGAAGTCGCACGTTTTTTTCACAAAGAGCATTCAAGAACAATTGGCTATATTTTACCTTCAAAACTGTAGATATTTAACATTAAGCATTATTTGAATGCACATTGTGATCCAACACGTGATTGACCGATAGTTTAGCATTCAATACTGGCGTACCTTGTCTCCTTTTTTGGGTTGTACTGGTGATACTGTAGTTGATACTACTATTGTTGATGTTTTTGATGTTGTTGTCGGTTGAAAAGTAGTGGGTGCGTCTGTTGTAGGTTGTGTTGTTAGAGGAGGCACAAGATCCATTGCCCAAGTCCTTGACTGTGCATAGCTGGAGTCACAATAAATGAGATAACTGCGTTTTTGCATTGTGCAACCAACATTTCCACCAACGACTTTGGTGCATCATGTTTTTATTGTGAGCAGTTGTTGACTTATATCAGAATACACTACAGTACAGGCATAAATCAAGTAGTGTTAGCTTTGCTTGTTCAATGTCGGATAAGTACTAATACCGTTGGATGTAGCAATGAATGTAAATGTTCCGCATTATACTTAGGCAATGTATCTTGTGTACCTCCTCCAACAATGCAGCCAACAACAGACGCACCCACTACTTCTCAACCAACATCACCAACATCAATAGTAGCAACTACAGTATCACCAAGTACAACCAACAATTACAGTCTCACCAATTACAACCAACTCATCAAGGTGGAGTACATCATTTTTATCAGTATTGACGCTTTTTGCTTATTATCGTGTTCTCATGTACAGCTATAAAGTTAAAAACCTTCGAATACTTTGAACTTTTTAATGTTTTTGAAGGTTTGATTTTCGTCTATGCGACAATCAGCGTGTGGACAACAACTGATATTGACTATTGACTGAAACGGACAATAGTTAGATACATCCAAACAACAGAAAAAAGTACGAATAAACAAGACAGCTGTATGCTGTATAACAACTCCCTAAAGTGTTTAACAGGTTGCTATGTTGGAGCATCTTCGCAATGGGTGCTTTCCGTTTATTGAATAGTTAGCGTTACTATCTTATTAACACAGTCGAACTACTTGCAACACTAAACAGAGCCTTTGCTTCATTTTACGTGTTTTGAACAAGAAAATGTTAAGCAACACCTAAATTTAGGTCAGTGTTGATCAAAACACGCGAAACAGCTATCGCGCAACACAGTTATGGCTTTGGTCGCCACCAGAGATAAAATAACAGCTGTACTAAACAACAAACGGCATCAACTCGTCTCATGACCATCCACGTACGTTACAACTACTATCACGTATAGTGGTATGCTTCACGCTTTATCTAATTTGAGGATAAACAGGTATTGGTTTAAATACCTACTGGAGAACAAAAATAACCCCAGGACGCGAACTGATCAACCATTAGAAATAATGCAAAGACTAAACCATCAAATCTCTCCATAGCCCTAAAACGGTACTGAACAACTCTGTTATGCTCAACATGACTCATAAATAATGTTCAGCGCGCTCCCAGCTTACACAGATTTGTTTCTCCTACAACTCACTATAGAAATAACTACAGGGCATACAGCGCGAAATCAAAGCAAACAGCGCCAATTTAGCACATTGGATACGTTTTTTAATAGCGTTCCAATTTTACAATCACAAACGAAGTAAAAGTAATTGTATACGCTACTGGATTATTGTGAGAGTTCATTGGAACGAAATAACGTATATTCGATTGATCACTTTACAAATGACATGGAATGGAGCAACAGTTGTAGAAAAGGACTGCACTTATAACAAGTAGTACAACCACACCTCTGTGGGTCAAAAGAAAGTACGTAGCGCCAAGATAGTCAAGTACTCATTGTGTTTTGTCGTTTCGCATCTTTTTTTTTGACTCATTTTAGCGATTGATTTATCTTGGGCGTGTATTGAGCTGTTTTATGCGATTTCTATCACTAGATTCAACTCACCGAGGTTTGTAACGTTGTTACAGAGTTTTCATTTCAAACTAAAGAGTTCTTTGTTTAATAGACTCTAGGTAACCACTTCGTTTGTGTATTGAGCCTTTGCGCTGGGAAAGAGAACCGACAATGCTACAGAACAAACTGCAAGTTAACCTTTCGCTTGCATAGATGGATGATCAGGTCATGCAAGCCAAGACACAGAGGAATATTCACTTTCGGGCAGACTTTTGATAAATAATTTTACACCTGCTAGAAACATGTTTAATGGTCCAAATACGCACGCTGGTCGATGGTTATTGGGTTTATTCATACTATGCGCTATTTCTGTTACATTATTTATGACAAATCGTATTATTCATCCTACATGGACCCATACGCGCACAAGGCATGAGAAAAAACGACAGATACTATTTGCTTGTCTCTACAAAAAACTGCAATAGTACAGGGTTGAAATTTAGATTATTTTGGTCATTATCTCATATCTACAAGGACGAAGCAACTCCTCCTCATATCCCATACACCTACGATGCCTTCTATTATCAAATCCTTGACGAAGTTTGGAAGAAAGATGATTAACAAGCTCAGAAACAAGCAAACTCGGCAACGACAAGAAGAACCCACCGAAATAGCCGAAAAAGCTATTGATAGACAATGCAGCGTGGAAAAACTTGGTTGCGTGGACACAGCGACAAATTCTGCTATTATTGGAGAATGTCTTATGAGTATTGCCAAATTTCATAAACAGGGTTTGGCCGGTCTAAATCTAAAGGCAGAAAATATCTTTACCTCCTCCGACTTTGATATTTTTTTGGATCCTCTGGCAACCGATTTAACGGGCAGGAAATCAGATGATTTCTTCGACATTGGTAATATAACTATGCAGCTTGTTCTTGGATGCGACAATGCTTCAGATGAAACAAGAGGAACTGATATATTCGATAAAATGTTCGCTGACTTGACAATTCAAACACGATTTGAAGAGTTAGAAATGAACCCAAAAACTGATTCTGATCTTTTGGACTTTGTAGAAAAGTGCATCGATAAAGAACACCCACCGACATTAGATGAGCTATTGAGGCATCCTTTTATTAGACATAAGAGACACAACGAGTGCTACGATTTCGGAGATGCTGTCATACGCAGACGTTGAGTTACAACAAGTAACAGAGAAAAAAAATGTAAAACAAAAAACTAAAATGTAATTTATTAAACCCCAAAACCTTTGTACAACTTGTTTCGTTCCCATTATCTTTCTTCGTTAAGGTGTTTTCCAAAATGACATCACAAGTTATTCAAGGATGAGGTTTTTAGGAGGACTAGCAATATCTCCACCCCAGTAAGCAGAAACATTGTTTACAGTGGAAACGACCAGATTTGAGATATGCTGCAATCTTTGGCAAAGCTTGAAATCTCTTGATGTATGCAATCAACACATCTAAATAAAATAAAGAATTTAGTCACGTTATATGTTGTACACTTTACCTTGTTTCTCAAATAGCGCAGGAGCAAACAAAC
Source organism: Trichosphaerium sp. ATCC 40318 (assembly GCA_038496445.1). Classification (NCBI taxonomy): domain Eukaryota; phylum Discosea; class Flabellinia; family Trichosidae; genus Trichosphaerium; species Trichosphaerium sp. ATCC 40318. The sequence goes on from JALMLS010000120.1 coordinate 69,754, forward strand.
GATATTGATCTAATATTTCAGCCATGTGAAAATCAGGCCATGACAAGTTGTCTCCATTCAAAAATTTCCGATCTTTAAGGCTTGCTATCTGATTGAGCTTTGCTATAATATATTTTAATAAAACTCTGGTGTAAACAAAAAGATGACGTACGTTCTAACCTCTTTGCCTTGAACTCAGCAATAGATTCAGTAGTTTCCTTGACACTATAATAGTGACTTACGGCCATATTTCTGACATCCATGACCTACAATCGCAAAACAAGTCAGATCACTCAACGCCAGATAAATTATGTGACGTACTAAATCACCCCACATGTCGATAGTGGCTGATTCGGTAGTGGTCGAACCTGCTAGACCAGCACATTTACCCAAGTACCTCAGTATAGCATTGGATTGAGTAATCTTTGGTCCGTTCTCTACTTTGTTGTTAACATTTCAGCATTTCATTCCAAGTACCACAAGATACGGAAGGTTTGGTGAAGCTAAACCTAATGTTGTCTTGACATCTATCCATTCCTTTCGTGACATTTCAGGCTTAGGGCCTTGTTGGTATCGTTTTTCCTGAAACACGTCAGTGTGAGAGTTGCAATAAAAGATGTCAGCATGAAAGCCTGTACGTACAGTGTATGTCCAACCTAAGACTCTAACATGTAAATACATGGTTGTCTTAGACCTTATCGCCCAATAACCCAATTCTACCTTACCAGCTATCAAACAACGTTAGTTCCGAGAGTAAGTATTCGCTATGCGTTGCTACCTTGTTCCATTGTTTATATCTTGTAAGCTTGTTAGTTTTTACAAGATCTATCTGTTTTGTTGGACTAGCCGACAAAGTGATGCGCCTTTTTACAGGTTCGCTGCAGATAAATTATGGAATGGTGTGGATTATCAATAAAAAGAATATGATACTTCTTTTTGAGCTGTTTTTTGTTGTCACGTGATTTGTCTTTAATCTGAAGTGATCTGACTTGCTTCTGATTGTAGGTTACTCTTTTGAAAACAATCAGCTGTGCAAGCTGAAAATAAAAAGTGTTTTATTCTAAAATTGGATGTGCTTTGTAGTTACTGGCAACATCTCTGCATCCATATTAATGTACTTAAGCTATGTGTCCATAAAATACCTGATAATGATCTTTGGTAAAACCAACTGATTACATGTACATAGGACCAAGATAAGTATTCATGTTTGAACCATTCTCAATAAGTGATTTAACACAATCATCTGTAACATTAAGACAACTCCTAACATTAATAGCATGAACACCTTTCAATGCTTTTATACCCTCATCTGTTACGAAAGTATGAGACAGGTTAATTGTATGAACACCAGCCATAGCTTTAACACCTTCGTCAGTTATATTACAAGACAGTAAGTTAATCAAATGAACGCCAGCCAATGCTCTAACACCATTGTCAGTGACTGATGTGTGACCAAGACCAATTGAATGAACGCCTGATAAAGCTTTAGCACCTTCATCAGTTATATTACAACAATTTAAGTCAATTGTATGAACACCAGCCAATGCTTTTACACCCTCATCAGTAACTCGGGTATGAGACAGGTTAATTGTATGAACACCAGCCAACACTTTTACACCCTCATCAGCAACTAGGGTATGAGACAGGTCAATTGTATGAACACCAGCCAATGCTTTTACACCCTCATCTGTAATTAGGCGGCAAAGCTTCAAGTGTATTGTATGTACGCCAGCCAATGCTTTAATGCCTTCATCTGTAATATGTTCACAACAGTTCAAATCTATCGAATAAACACCTTTCAATGCTTTAACACCCTCATCTGTAATACTCCTACACTTAGATAAGCTAATAGTATGAACACCAGCCAACGCTTTAACACCTTCATCTGTAATTTGATTACTCCCCAAGTGTATTGTATGTATACCAGCCAGCGCTTTAATGCCTTCATCTGTAATACGTGAACTAAAAAAAGAAACTCTTTTAATTCCAGAGAGCTGTTTAAGATGTTCATCAGTAAGTGACTCATTGAATAGAAAGGATATCCCATCAACAACTTTGAAGTGAGTAAAGTCAATTTTTCTAAACTTTTTATGCATTTCAAGTGCGTATGCACCTTGTAGGTACTGTAAATGCTTTTGTTGAATACCAAACTCGATAATAATCGTGTGTTCTTTGATGAGATTAGGCGCGTTTGTAAATAGTTTCCGGAGCTTTTTTTTCTTCTGTAAAACGATATATTTCCTATTGGTATATCCAAGGTACTGTTTTGCGATGTTTGAAAGTAATTTGGATACACGGACAACGGAATGCATGGATACCATCGAAATAAACTGTAGAACGTGAATAATGACTTCTACAGGTATCTCATCAAATAATGAGCTGTTTCTGTTCATCTCTTTAGTAACGCCAGATTTTACGAAATATGACCAACTCAAAAATTCGGTTTTAGAAGTAGATCACGTTTTTCAAAACGAAAGGCACTGAAACTGGTCAAAGCGTCATGAATACTTCCACACATAGCATATCGATTAGTTATACGTAATCACGTGATCTTTAGCAATAAAAAGTCGCTAGCGTTAATCACGTTTCTACGGCCGAATCAAATGCAACAAAGCTCTAAAGCGCCACTGACGCCTGTATATGCTCTGATATGAACAAAAGCTAAAAACCGGTACAATCACTTTTTTTTGAATCGAATACATTTAAAAACGACTATTTCACAGAAACGTGCTAACAACTCTCTCACAGATTAGTAAATGTCTTCTAAATATACGATAGGAGCTTGATACGCTGGTACACGTCTAGTAGCTTCTAATGCGCATGAGAACACTTTCTATGCTCGACTTTTCAGAGTAGTACTTATTTTTGCATAGCGCAATTGGTAGTAAGGTGGACTGTGCGTTTTGCAATTGCGTAGACGAAGGCTAAGCCTTTTTGAGAAGTATTGCAGATGCATATCGCTTCGCACGAAGGATTTCTGCAAAACAAAAATGATAATTCTGCAATCAAGCAAATATTTGAAGTTGTTGTGATTGATACTACTGTCAATTGCATTTTTTTAAAATTTCTCAAGCCCATAAAAGGACATTGTCGCTCACGTCTAAATTATAATAACTGACCACGATATTGTTCTAGCGTGTGAAAACTGACTTTTTAGCAGTTTTTTTTTATCTTTAACAAAAAGGCTACCAGCACTTTCTACATAAATGACGCGTAGAGGAGTAATTAGACCATATTATAGCTCTTTAGCTTTGCCCTCCCCTGTGTAGAACATGGTTGACTTGGTGCTTGTGGTTTCGGTTCGCAAATTTGTGTATCTCGAGTCAGTACTATTCTACTTGAAGTACTTCTCCTAAACGCAACGAGAAGAAATTGGAGTCCGTTAAACTAGATCAACAAAAACCAATGAGTAGTATAAACAGTACGTACTAGTAACAGATCACGTGTATGATTTGCTAATTACAACTCCTGAACAGCAACAATCGTCCCAAGAGCCCAAGCAGCAGTAGTGTATCATGTGCGTTTACCTTCAAGTTTGCAATCGTTAACAGGTTAAATAGTTTCCCAAAACACTGGGTAGACACTGAAGATCGTAGGAATCGTAACAGCAATGTAAATCGTCGTAAGAATGAACCGTACAATTAGTTTTTATTTTGTTTTTGGCTGCCACTTTTTAAATCAAACAAAAAACGTGAAAAGCTAACTTGATCTTGAAGGATCCGCTTCACACGTAGTAATCCCAAACCTAACGGTGATTACATCAGGGACGGTAATAAAACTATTGGCAGGTTTAATCGCACAAAATTCTACAGCTTTCTTAGCTCGGTATCGGACACATTTTACAATGTTGTTGCGAAAAATGCCATACGGTAACGTGGAGGCAGTTTTTTACAAATTGTGATTACGCAACTGGAGAACGTTGTGCACCTGTTTACGGTTAACGAGGGAAGAGTCAGACGTGCTTTGGTTGAAGTTAAGCGAGCTGATACAGCACAGAAACGCTATTGCTCACGGCAACAATGATTGTACCAATTTATGAAAAGCGCAGGCTGAAGCCGAAATATGTGCTATCATTCTCGGCTACACAGAAGAAGAATTATACTGAAATGATTTAGGTACAGTAAAGGAAACAACAAGAGTTTTGGCTGAAGAAAACACCTGACACAAACGGCTGTATCAGAAACTAGTGAAACTGGAAACTATGATGTTAAAGTTCTTTGGGTACACAATATGTGCTTAACACATTATAAAAATAGACAAATTAAGCAAAATACAATTAGCTGTTTAGGCAACAGCTCATGTCATAACAAGACCCAACGATTAATGTTACGCTAGTATTGAGACATGATTGGATATTTACTATCTCGGAGGCTAAAATACAACAGTTGTGAGGATCTGTTCCTAATAAATCCACAATTCAAATAAACAAAACCTGGCATTCATTGTTCTATTTTGGCTTTATTAGTCAAGTTCATCAAGCCAACCACCACTATCAACAACATTAGGTGTTGCAGTGGTATTTGTACTTGATTTATCCTTTGCATTGTTCGTATTACTACTGGTAACAGTACTATGTGTAGGAGGAGTAGTAGATGATACTTTTTCTTCTTCTTTTATCAAAGGACAACCCCAATGATGAACCGACTGTGCACCTGTCAAGTAACCAATACCTCTGTTTGTAATACGTGTACAATCATAAAACCTTAAACTTCTTACTTTCCTCAACGCCTTAAGACCATTATCATCAACTTGATGATTTTCTCTTAAAACAATAAAATCACAGTTAGCCAAATGTTTCATACCAGAGTTCGTAAACTGAGGACAATTTGATATGTTCACAGATGTCAACCCCTTTAAATGCTTTAGTCCATTATCAGTAATACGTAAACAACCAGATAGATTAAGTCTAGGTACTTTACGAAGAGAAGAGAGTCCCTTATCATCTATTTGCTGATTGTAAGATAAGTTAACATAACTACAGTTCCCGAGGTATTTAACACCTGCATTAGTTATTAATCTTGATGGTGGTAAGTCAACTGACTTTAGACCACCATTTGCAAGGTGTTTAATACCTAAATCTGTTATACCACCTAAACCACTTAATATAACAGACTTAACACCTGAAAGATTCTTTAAACCGTCATCTGTTATTTGTCGACAGTTTGATAGATCAACACTCTCTGCTTTGTTTAAATACTTCAATCCCTCATCAGATATACTCACACAGCTTCCTAGAACAATATCCTTGACACCTGATAACGATTTCAAGCCTTCATCTGTTACATCATAATTTTCTAAAAGAGAGATATAATCGCATTTACCAAGTGACTTAACACCTTTGTCTGTGACGTAATGACATTCATCTAATGTTATATGACGTACACCACCTTCTGCAAGTGCTATTATACCAATATCAGTAACATTTGTACAAGCAAGAGAAATAGTATGAACACCAGCAATTGCTTTAAGTCCTTCATCTGAAATAAGAGCACAAGTTGATAACTCAATAGTATGTACTCCAGCCAAATGCTTTAAGCCCTCATCTGTTATAAATGTACAATCATTGAGTTGAATAGTATGTACACCACCAAGTGTCTTTATAGCGTCATCTGTAATATTGTCACACATGCTCAAGTTTATCTCATGAACTCCTGCAAGTGCGCTTATTGCTTCATCTGAGATATCAAGCATCTCCAATAGATTGATTGTATGTACACCTGAAAACTCGATAACATGCTCGCTTAGTACGAATTCGTTATATCCAACATCTACTTTTAGTGGTTTCGCACGTGCGAGTTTAAGTATGTTGTTTGTGTTTAAGGAAGTCGCGAGTGTTAATGTTGTTTTTTTTAATACTCCTGGCGCTTTTATTACGTCATGTACATTATCGTTCGTTATGCATACGTTTCTACAGGTTTTGAGTGAAATTTTGTAGAAGTTTGTTTTATGTTACGTACACGTATCCTACTGTATTATGAATGAGGTCTCTATACGATCGGCAGCATGCTGCGAACGATGCGCGATCGTTATCATCGAGAAATACAAATACCTTTAAAGTAACCAAGGTCGCCGGCAAATCACAAATAGACATCGCTCGCGCGTCGGTTTTGGGTTCCATTCAAAAACCGCACGTAAGATGTATTAATACTAGATTTAGGTTTATGCGATATACAGAAGCGTAATTACGTGTTGACGAGCTGCTTTGAATGATTAAAACCTAACTGACTTTTTTTGACATGCCAAAATGCGACAATGGTGTTATTCTCAATGCAATATGTCAATACGACCTAGTGGTAAGCCCATCGAGGGTTTGAAGCTAATAACCAAAAAAACAAAGCTGACCACGAAGGAAGACGTGCTAATTTACATTTTACATTTCGTTACGCGAAGGCGCAAGCTGTCGCTTCTCATACAGAGATTCTGAAAAAAATTGTGCGCTCACTACACGCCCACCAAAAAATCGTCCATTTAAATCCTTGATAGCTGCAAAGCTCCCGTTAGCATAAACCTTTGTAGTTGTAGACATACCTTTAACAGCTTCTTCTCTTCGTTGGAACTGTACAAAAATTCTTACAGCTTGATCAGGACGTGCCATTGGCGTCTATTAAACTGCATGAGGAGTTGCAGTTGTAGGTTCAAAGCATACCTCAATTATAATTACACCCAACACAACGCCATATTTGCCACATTCCTCTCCAACTTCTTGTTCAAGCGCTGGATCAACTTCTCCTGCTCCAACCATATTCTAGCCAAGGGATTAATAAAAACAAACGAAACTACAAAAATCTAAGCGTACACGTAATAAAACCACTCTTGATGTATTTATATTTCCCTGTGCTTGTTGTCTTGCTGAAAGGAAAATGTCAGCTGTCAAAACGCACTACGAATAGGCACAATACCGTTTTTATCTATAATTACGCCCTGTCTTCCATCTCCTGTTTGTCTTGCCATGATTGGTACAGCTATGCCTTGCTCTTGCTTACCGACGCCTGAAGAAAAGAATGCGTGAGTACAAAGCCGACATTGTAATGAAACTAACCGTGTCCTTTTCCCTTCCAACCATATGATTTTAATATCTTCTCACCAAATGATTGTTTCTTAGCTTTCTTTTTCCCTCGCGGTTTTTGTGGTTGTACTGGCTTTACTGGCTCTTGTGTATTTAGTAGAGGGAACGTTAAGCCACCAGGTAAGTCAATAGGCAGTCCTATCCGTGATTAAAGAAGCGAAAAAGAAATTTAAAAGCTAGTCTACAAAAATGTCTTACCATCGATATCTTCACCGTCAATATCTTCACCATCAATATCATCATCATCGTCACTCTCGTCTTGTTTAACAATCTCTTTAGGCTTTTTAGACACTTCCACTAATGGCTGCTTTAACGTTGTATCAACATGCTGCAATGACGCAGTAATCTCTCCAAAGGGGTTCGTGGGCATTGGCATGGGAATAGAGGAGTCAATAGCTGTTATAAGAGTGTCAGTATAGAAAAAATGGACCAAGACATTATTGTTCCTCACCAGCAAGTTTCTTTTTATCAATTAAATAGTCATCATATTCATTAGGCTTCCTGGGATCGTATGGGTCTGCAATATTGCCAGGGAACAAGGATTCTGGCATTGCCATTGGCGCTAGCACTGGTTCATTTTTCTGCATGCGTTAATACCAACATTGTGGTGAATTGAAGGCTATTTGCTCAATAACGGCAAAAAGCAAAGAAAGTTTTTCTCTTTTTTGAACGTTATTTTAAATGTTGTGCTTACTTTGCGGTATGGTGGTCTTTGTGGTGTTGATAGCTTGCGTCGAGGGCGTACTCTAGCAGGTTTTTTTTTTAATATTCTTGGCTGAGGTGGATGGATTAGTATTCCAAGAGTTATTCTTGGTATCTCTGGAGGTCATACTTTTAGAGGGCGAGGCTTCAGGGAGCGAGGGGTCATGAGAGTGCGTGGTTTCATAACTTCCCTCACAGGCTCTGTAAAACGCATTAAAAACATAAAAGCACGTTACTGGTAGTACTTTTGTTCAGTTGTGGCCCCTTTGAAATAGTTCCCACAACATTGCCTGATTTAGCTCCCTGAGTTGTATGTTGTCGTTTAGCAGCCGGTTTCTGATACCATTAGCAATTATTACAACTAATTTACAGTACAGTTGCTGGATCGCCGTCTGCTGGTCGTTTTTGACCTGTTTCTTCAACGTCATCGTATATACCCCAAAACGCCATTGTGTCTCGTTGTTGACGAGAAATTTAAACTGGTTTTAACTATGACTTAAAGCTTTTCATTTTTTGAGCGCTCAGGCGGCAACGAGCACGTAAATAGCGGCCTCCAATAACATGTCAAAAAACAGCTGTTGTTTTGATCGTTAAACATGGAAGAGGATATACTAACGCGCGATGATATACTACAACGTATAGAGGAGATAAAAAGCAAGGGTAGAGAATCATGGTGCGCTGTTTTAACTAAATTACATTAAATGTCATTACACACGCAAAGTGAACGCTTTTAACCGTATACTAACGCTTTACGTCAGGACCAACGAACAAATCTATCAAGCGCTGCTTAAGAACAATTTTTCAGTCCCAGCGGCACGTCTTGAGCTCCAACTCGAAGATAGTACGTCCTGTAACGGCATTACACTTTTTATTAGAAAAACTTTGTTAAAACCCAATAAGCAATGTCATCATACTTTTACACGCGTAATAACGCGTCTACGATACATTTTAGTCGTTTTCGAGCGTTTAGCATCAAAATTCACTAAAACCACTTTACAAAACGTACTATTAGTGTAGACAACATATACAGTGCCACCACTGACTTCTGCGAACAGGTAATGTAGAAATATCAACAGCAAAAGAAACACCAGGAGAACCTTCTGACTTTGACGCATTCATTAAACAAGACGATGAATTGCAACAACAAAAGAAACAACGAATATTAAACGAAGCTAAAAATCAAATGACATTAGATGATTTGTTATGGAAACATGACGATGATAATGGATTTAATGATGATGATTGTGAGCTTGATGATGATTTTGTAGTAAAGAAGAAGAAACATAAAAAAACAGAACCTGTTAGCAGGTATGCTTTTCGGAATAAGCTTCGACAAGTGAGGAACAATGGTCCTAAATCGAACGTGAGATATTTTTTTTTTGCTCTTTTTTTTTTGGTGCTGTTTGTTTGGTTGTTGGCTTACTCCTTTAAATAGTTTATAAACACGTTCTTGAATGGCGCAGATGATATTGATGATATAGAAGAAGATGTTCATTCGCCTAAGAAGAGACCTAGGAAAGAAGAGATGGAAGATATTATAGCTGATGAAGCACTTCAATCTCCAAAAAAAAAAGCTAAAACAAATGTCTCAATTGACCTCACAAATGAGTCACGGGATGTTCAAAAACTATCACGTGATACAGATATGACACCAAAAACAAATAAAGGTACGCAATTGACACTCATATTTGTTATTCATGCATGTTGTTTAGATAATGTATTTGCTACATTTGTTGCTGAAGTTTCTGAATCGGAAAAAAAACAAGCAGACAAAGATAAACTAGATCTAACTCTTCCTGACTTTTTCTTTCCTGATGACGATGATGATGATAACCTAGACTTTTAATGTAAACTACTAAACCTAAAAAAAATCCCTTTTGAAGTCTGAGTTTGAGATGCTGACGCAAGAGCACACACGAAAAATCCAAAAACCCAAAGAGACAAAGAGACAATAATATGTACATAAAGCTTTTTCTTGTTCTCTTTATTTGTTCTTTCATTTTTTATGGCATTTATTTGTTAATTACAAAGCATGAAGTGGAATGCCAGCATCATTGAACCTTGTTCTTTCAAGAACAGTTTTGATTCTGTTGAATTTTGCAAGAACATCATCTGCATCATTTATCCTTACTGTCATAAAATACCTCTTCTTGGGATCACTATAAGGGTCCATTGCAAACTTGAATTTCTCTATTACAAACTGTACAGCTCTTGCAACATCATTACCGCCTATTTTATTTGTCAGACAAAAAAAAGTAAGAAAGAAATAAGAAAGTTGTTGTTTCGAAGAAGCTTCTGCGGTTTATCACGTTTCTTTTTGTTTTTTCAAAATCGTACCAAAATAATCAGGGAAACAATTGGATAGAGGTGAGTGAGGAAGTGATTCCTTTAAAAATTCTGCATCAGCAAACAAAACAAACTTTGTTTGTTTTCGGAACCATGTTGAATTGCTTAACCTCTCAAACAGTCTCAAAGCAGAAAGTATAGGTGGTTGCTCTCCTGGTCTCTTTGGTATATAATCCGCCAATGACACATAAAAAACAAGCGAACAAACAGCAGTTTGGAACTGGTTTATTATCTTGCGGCTACAATTAAGCCGTGTGCTAAAATCTATGAACCTAAGGCACTCTGTCAATGATCACATTCTTTCCTGGTTAGATATTTACTTACTTGTATCTTGTATGTTCATCTATAGTACATTCAAACTCATCTAATAAACCACTAGTCTCTGGAGTACGTATGTAATCTTCCTCTGAAATTTTGAATTTCTTTCCACCGAGTCTGTGCAACTGGTTTAAGAAGCTACAACAGAAAGAAACATTAGAAAATCCATCAAATGTAGTACAGTATGTGTAATAATTAAGCGTCACCATTTTCAAGAAGTAGCAAGAGTGAAAAAAATAATGAGAAACAATAGAGTAGCACAAAGAACATGGTTGTTTCATAGACTCTTTTTTTTTTTTTTGGAAATTAAAGATACTTGTAAATTCTTTCAAAAACCTTAACTTGGCGATCATAAAAATCTAACGTACTACTTTGCATTTCTTGGTAGTTTACGTGTAAGTTTAACACGCTCATATGCATTCTGTATAGCTTTTGATTTCCAAACACTTGACAAGTACTCAGCGAGTACAGGCGTAAGACCTGTTTTATCTAATGTATCTAGCATGTCTATATCACTAGGAACCTATGGGAAACACATTAGTAAAAGTAGAAGCCAGTTAACGCTTCAATAAAGTGATATTCAGTAGAAAATTCTCTTTTCTTTTTCTTATTTTTGAAAAATACATACTGCTTCATCACTCGCTTCAGGTGATCGTTTTGCTTCAGCTATCAAAATACGCAATGCAATAGCACATAAAATAAGTATTTTTCTTCTACACTCTTTCTGTTCTGCGCTTGGGACATCTGGGAAGTGGAAAAAAAATTCAAGTCGTTTTACTATTTATGTCAATCAGAAAAAACAAGTAAAAAATGAGAAACAGTTTTTCTCGTCTTTACAGTCACGTACATATGACATGTTTCCCTGAATTGTCTGCGCCTATATTCATTATATTATAATACTCATTCATTTCATCTCTAGAATGCCGTATATGAGCATCAATCCCATTGGAATTTGACCTTTCCCTTCGCCATATTTTTTGTAAACATCTATGTTGTTGTGACGTCCAAAGCACTTGCTTTGGTTTAAATTCGTAATCTAAGCACATTTTAGTTTTCTCTTGTGTGTATTAATGTATGTCAATGAAACTCAAGGTTGACAGGAGGCACGTACGCCAGTAATTTTGACCTAGTTTGTAGAATAATTTCATTTTGTTTTTTGTCTTAGCACGAACCTAAGGCACTTAGTCAGTTGCTCAAAATCGGTCTAGGTGATATCTACGTACTGTATGGGTAGAGCATAGGTATCTAAGATGCGGGACGCTATCTATAATATTTTTATACTTGCGGCAAGTCAACGCAACGCAATTCAAGTCCTTTGGTCCCAAGTGTTTTAGTAATTGTAAAGATAGCTCTACAGGGCAATCTAGTCGTATTTTAGCGTGACAAGCGTCATACAAAAGCTTCATTGAAATTCACTGCAGAGGTAATAAAATACCCGCGTACCAACGAAATAACAGTGTTCCACTGTCTCTTTTGCTTTTTTAGAACTTTTAGATGAGGATCGAGAGCGTGGTTTAGATGAAGACCGCGAGCGCGATTTTGATGATGAGCGAGCGCGTGTAGAGACGAGTTTGCGAACGCCATGTACTAGGGGGTCGTATGTAGCTACAATATGTACCACGACGCTATAAACTGTTATTCAAGGGATAAATTCAATAGTGACAGCTGTGAGTAAGTTTTTTGTTACTTTTGCACAAAACCAAAAACACTGAATTTGTTATCAGTGAGGTTAAACCGTTACTGCGTGTTGTTTTGACGTCTTAAAAAATCATACAAGTAGGTAATAACAGAAATTGCCGATTGGTTTCTTTTAGCACGCATTGTACCTGTATAGCGCTTTTTGTAGCGCGTCATTGTCTTGTAGACGATTTAGAGTTCGCTGAAGCTCGTCTCGTTCCTGGAGCAATAAGCTTGGCTGAAAATAACTTTACTAACCTCTTGTAGCTTGCTGAGTAACGATTCCATTGCTGACTGCTAATTTTGCAGATTTAAACTTCTGTTGCTTCCACTGCTCGTTGAGCGATATTATGACGCCAGTGCTGATGAGATAAGGACTTATACCTAATCGTGCAACAAACAAAATGTGTATTTCTAATACTATGCGCTGCCGGCCAGGCTTAGGGTCCTTAGAATGCACAGCCGTATTACACCGTTCTGTGCACTATAGCGCTTAAAACTACTAACTTAAAAGAAAACGTTCTGGTTTGTTTATTGATGGTCCTGGAAATACATTGGACCACTACTTTGATACACACAAATGATTAGTCTGTTTTTACAGGTTTTGCCGCTGCGCACGTGTTAAAATAAGTGAAAAAAAAAACCACACGAAAAAACGCGACGTACCAAAGCAAGCGTACTCGATTTTCTTGTCAATCTCGAACCTCTCACGCTTTCCACCAAATAGAATCTTTTCGTAAACAAAATTGATAGAGAATGAGTACAGCTGCTGTTGACCTTTTTGATAAAAACAATAAGTTAGAAGGCTACTATGACCAAAAGAAGAAGCTTAGCACTTACCAGGGTGTCGTTTGTTGTATTCTCTGCAAATATAATCTGGAAAAGTCTATAAGAGTGTCTGTTAGTTGTTGGAAATCATTGTAGATGTTCCGTACGAGTAGTAGATGCTCAAATGAAGCTGCTCTGTCCTTGTAATTTTCGTAAAACTTGAACCATCTGTGATTTTTAAAAGCTTGCACGTGTGATGCGGGAGGATCCCAACCTATATCTTCTATTCGAGCATAATGATCCGCTTCCCAAGTATGCCTACTGATAGCTACAAAAGAGTTACACTAATCCAACACATTGTAAATAAGCGTACCTCCATTTCGCCACAACTCTACTGCTGTACCATCCAACAGCTTACCTGGTACAACCATGTACCAATTGAATTTCGGAGGCCCGGGCGCAAACATACTCCATTGTTGATCAGTTCGCATCATCCACACAAACCAATGGCTATCAGTTCCAGGTGATAAACTTGGTGTCAAGTTAGTTAATTGGTAATGTTATCTTTTGGACGTACTTTGTGAAACCGATTGCCCTGAAGTTAATGATAAGAACTTGGTAAAGAGCAAACGCAACAATGGCGTATTTGAACATGAGTAAAGCGAAAGCCACTCCTTTCTTTCCCATATTACATCCCTTACGACATTTATGTTTTGCGTAAGATACATCGTTCTTTTTGTGGATTGTTATGGTTTTCCTATTTGTGAGAATGTGAAGTAACTCTAGGCAATATTTGAATGGTTTCTGAAGTGTATCTGAAAGCTTGGCTAGGAACCTAAACACGCGATCTTAATAAGAATGTACGTATTCAACAAAAATGAGCTCACCAGCCTACGTAATGAAGAAGCGGAGACAATAATAGTAGTTCTACAAAGGCTTCGAAATCGTAAAGCACAGTTCCTGAAAAGAGTGTTAGAAGCATGGTCATTATAAATAAGTACCTTCTTTATCTAGAACCACTAACCAAGTTGTATTACGGATTGTAGGTAACTTTGGTGAAGTTTCAATGTCAAAAGCAGCCATCTTTCCTTTTTTTTGACGTAAATTTCAACCAGTAATAGATAGCGCAATACCTTTGAATTGTGTGCCGTCATCCTTTTTATCACTATCAACCCCAGGTTTACTTTCGTCCCTCAATGAGTGCTCCATGTTCTGTAATGATAATATAGATGTCTCTGGGAGAAGAAAGAAGTGTTTAAACGCGAAACCAACATAACTGCCTAACCAAGATGTCTAGGTTGCTTTAACAAAAAGTTGAACATCTTTGTCGTACCTCGCTATAGAATACTTTAGCATTGGATCTCTCCTGTGAGCGGATGTAAGGAAATATGAAGTCATCCCATATCATAGGCGGCATAAAACCGAGCAGAGCAGCCTGAGGTATCAATCCAAAAAGGCCTATTAAAGAGTTACAAAACTTGCATAAAACAAGGCTCACGTGCCTAATCTCATAGCCGCAAAAAGCCCAGCATGCATCCCCATAGTTCCCAGCGTTCCAAATAATCTGCTCCATTGCGTATACACTGGAGATACCCAAAAAAAGGGTCCCCAGAATTCCCTTAAATATACACTAAGACAATGATGTAAAAGTGTTTTACGCACCACCAAACAACAAGCTTCGTCATAATTATGCAAACAAACTCAAATCTTCGCAGTACTCTACCAAACAAAGTAGAGAAATAGTCCATATTAAGAGCGTAGTAAGTTGCAGTTCCTACCGGTTAGGTTAGTCATATAATTACTACAAACGCTACACTAGCTTTACCTGTGACTTTCCACTCTGGTTCTGTTTTATGATACGTTGACATGATGTATATCAAGGCATACTGCACTAAAAGGGCTATGCTGGCTATAGACACGTGAATAGGTGCCCTGCAAACTCTAGTTAAAAAAGAATATCAGTCGTAAAATGTGTCTTACTTTTTCGTTTGTGTTGGTCTTCCCTCTCGCTCTACCTTAATTGCAGCATCCACAGACCAATACTGTTCGAGTTAGTGAGTACATGTAGAAAAATAAGCGAGTACGTACTTCACCCAAAGGCAAGAACATTATCCAAAATAATGTCATCCGATACATGACATCTCCACCGTGACAAACAAACAAGTTTATCTCGTGCAAGCTTGATACCATCCACCATGTCATAAAAGACGAGAAAGTAGTATGATAACCAACGAGCATACAAACAGCAAAGATCGCATGACACAAAAATATAGCTGCTTGCCCGTATACGCCTAGATTTAATAAAATTAGGCGAACTATGCCTTTTCGAAAAAGAAACACGTGGGCATTATTTGTAAATTGTTTCGTACTGCCATTGATGTGATGAAACACTACAAACAGGTCGCTGGTATGATGTTCCATCATTTCAAAGTGTCTAACAACGCCTTGATCAGAGTAATGCGCCATTAAGTCCTCACTTCTGTTCCAGAGGTCCCACAGTGTACATAGAGCAACGCAGACGCGCATTAGAGCAAGAGAGCGTTTATCGAAGCCAAACATCATCTTAAATTTGCTGTAAAGCAATACCCACCATCCTTGAGGCGTTTTAGGCAGCTTTTGGCTGAAAGTTTTATTGCTGTGGCCCAAATTCATGTATTGTGATTACAGCTTAGTTGTAACTTGCTAATGTAAGACAATACTGTCAATACGTATTTACGGTTCAACTGCAACTGTTTGAGTACTTTAAGAAGAGTGGAGATTGTTCACATTGTGAATTTCAGCACGCGATTGAGCTCTCGTAACAAGTGACATAAGGCAAACGCTTGTTTATTCTCGTTTACACTGGGTGTAGTAATACAGAGCAAAATGTACGCACCAGGCTTTTTGTTGAGACTCTAACACGTGGAACTAAAGCTCATCCTTGAATTTTGCATATGCCATGTCCGCCGTTACGTTGTTGAGAATGAAAAGTTTGTTGCGAGACTTATCACCTTTATCGAGAGTGACATCTCTCTTTTTAACGCCAAGGATAGAGGCAATGTACTCAGTAAGCTCCTTGTTTGCTTTTCCATCACTACAAACGATATTTCAGTTCTCAGAGCGTCTATATACTAGACTGAGCCAAGAGCGTACACTGGAGGCGAAGTTATGGCCAAAACAACCGCTTCATTGTCAAAACCTAATAAATACGGTTACAACGCGACCCGACGCTCTGAACCAACCTACTACACGGGTACGCTTGGCGTTTGGTTTGGCATTTACAACTAAACGAACACGACCATCCGAGAAGCGCCTAAAGCAACGCGGCAACTACAAAAAACTGGTGTCAATGCGTTATATTAAGAAAGTGGGCGATAAGTATTACCATTTCAGATGAAAACAGGCTTAGTGGCCAAAATAAAACCGATTATTTACTTGTAACCACGATCAAGATTGCGATTTTCAAACGGGAAAACTAGAGGCAACCTTAAAGAGGCAAATGAGCTTTGCGGGGCAAAAAAAAGCTGTCAAAAGGGCAATTAGCCAATATACGCAGTTTAACGTGGTACAATGGTAGGGCCGAAAAGAAACGGGATGTGTAGAAGACTTTGGAAGAATTTCTTAACTTTGATGGGCTTAAGCGATTAGTAAACT
This sequence comes from Trichosphaerium sp. ATCC 40318, assembly GCA_038496445.1. Taxonomy (NCBI): domain Eukaryota; phylum Discosea; class Flabellinia; family Trichosidae; genus Trichosphaerium; species Trichosphaerium sp. ATCC 40318. The sequence continues at coordinate 86,243 of JALMLS010000120.1, forward strand.
TCTGAGCGCGCGATTCATCTAACTCGCCCGCAGGCATAATACACATACTCTGAGAAGAATTTCAAACCCTTTCAGGTGCGTCTCTGCTTACCAAAGCCAAGATGTCTCGCATCTTCTTGCTCACAAAAACCTGCACTTTTTCGGTTCAGTCCTTTCTCGAAAGCGGCTTTAAATACTAATTCAATTTGGACGTTCTGTTTTTAAGGGAAGGTGCGGTTAGTCGGCATTTATCTTAAGCCTAAACCAACACTTTACATTTGTACAACCTAATTTCATCATGCGAGAACGTTCCGCCGGCCATTTTCTTGAGAGCACCGTTTTGAAGCAAATTCGCCGAGTGCAATGTGCACAGAAGGCAAAAAGCTTCGCTCTGGCCTGTGGAACACTTCTTTGCGAAAGACGCAAGTCTTTTTCTGAAAATTTGTTCAGTATTAAATAGCCGTTGGTTCTTGCTTAAGATTAAAAACAATACTTGCTTTATGCGCCGTTACCTCTCCCTTTTATCGTCCACTACAAAAAGTTCCCTTTTACCGCTTTTTTTTTTTTGCGTTGGATTTTTTTTTTTTAACGTGTACCACAATGTGGCCGAATCAGCAATCGTCTTCCACCTTTAACTATTTGCAATAACTGCTCGAGTTTTTTTCTCCACGTGTTAGTGAGAGCTATCAACTTATCGTAACACACAAGGGTAATTAGCCAAAATTAGTCGTCGCAAGAAGAAGCAGGAGGAGGACGAAGATTTCGTACCTGATGAAGAGGTCGATCTAGACATCCTCGATGATGAACGGACACTGATACAAGCCGAAAAGGAAGATAAAGGTGAAATCGTTGAGGATCCAGATAGAGAAGAAGATGATGACTTTGATGATGAGGACGTATGACACCAAAGCGCTTTTATATTTATTTCTTTTTTGTTTTTGTTTCCCCGCTTTTCACCTTTTTTTTTTGTACGTTTGGCGAAGTTTATCTCAACACACTGCTTTAGCCTAGCGTACGTTTGGTCGTTTTTGACCTTTTTTTTTGTTTTTATTGAACATTTATGTATTACTATATTTCTGTGCTTAGTCAGCGCTTGCTGTGTTTACTATGTGCTTACGTTCTCTCCTTGTAGAATTATTACAAAGATGAAGGCCCAGCCATTGAGTTACTAGCTCGAGGAGGTTACAACGGTCAGGACATATCTATTTCTGTTCATGGCACTGGTATGTATTTGTCCCTTTTTGTTTCTTTGTGATTAATAACTCAAAAGGCCTTGAAACTTGTTATATAAACCGAGAAGCCGGCTTCTTCGTACAGGTACGACCTCAATTGACTGACACCTTATCGTTTGTTGCCTGGCTGCTCTAGGCAAAGCGTGGGCAACTGTTGAGGGTAGTATTCGAGCAAAGATTAACTTTAAAACTAGGTCAAGACAAAAGAAACTGGTCAGCCAGTAGACGTAGACTACAGGCAAATAAGGATTGAAATGACTGGTCCTGATTCAATTATACCTATGGTATTGAAGTCAAAAACGGTAAGCGCTGATAAAACTGAACGTTTAAAAAAGAACGTTTCTCTTATATTCTTGCTAGGGATGCTTTGAAGTGAGTTATATTCCAACTGTTGCTGGCGATTATCAGATCAGTCTTCATATTTTAAATTCAACCAGTCCACCAATCAGCGTCACTTGTTACAGTAAGTTAAAGGCTTCGTAATTTCTTTTTTGACGTTTGTAAACGCTAAATCACATCATAGATACTGGTCGTGATGCTATACACAAGCGTCGACTCGCTGAGACACCTCTTGATAGCTTTGTTGCTGAACAACCTGTGCGAAAACGACAAAGAACAGAGGTATGATTTTATTATCGACGTTTTACACAAAGTTTTAATTTTTACGGTTTTATGAATCTCATTTTCTCACTGTATTTGTAGCATCACCCACAACCTACATATGGCGGTATGCATGCTGGTATGGGCACTCTTGGAGGCATACCACACATGCCTGGTATGGGCGGACACCCTAATTATTATAATCCTGCTGCAAACGTACCTCAAGTTCAACACCAGCCACACGCCGTTCCACAGGCTCCAGTAGGCGCACCACAGCCTCCAGCTCAGGACTACTCAAAATCTGTTGAGGTGTACAGACAAGCTGCTGCAGACGGTAGCGCTGAAGCGCAATACAACCTGGGTGTGATGTACTCCCATGGTCAAGGCAGTCACGGTGGTCCCGCAGGTAGTACGTATAACCTTTGACTCATACGTTTGTAAACTTGAGCTTTCACTTTGTAATGTGTTGCTTCCCTGTTGTTTTTGACTGATTCTGCAGGAGTAGCAGTCAATAAAGCAGAGGCTGTAAAATGGTACAAAATGTCTTCTGAGAAAGGTTTCTCTCGTGCTCAGTACAATCTCGGTGTTATGTACCGAGACGGCGATGGTGTTCCACGAGACTTCCAAGAGGCTCATAAATGGTTCTTGAAAGCCGCAGAGCAAGACGATTGGAGAGCTCAAGTATGTCGGCGAAGTTGTTGTTATAATTTTAGTTTTTTTATCTTTTTTTGAACGTTAAAATGTGAACATTTGCTCACTGTGGTGTCTAATAGGTGAACCTCGGAGCTATGTATCAAGAGGGACAAGGTGTATTACAAAGCTATCCGCAAGCTATGTTTTGGTACGTCCAAATAGAGCCTAGATTTTGCAGGTATTTGTCAGCAGCTTAATGTTTTTCTTTGTCTTAGGTATAAAAAAGCAGCTGATTTGGGTTTCTCCGAAGGATTTTACAATGTTGCTGTACTGTACGATAAAGGGTTGGGTGTGAACCAAAACAGACAAGAAGCTATAAGGTGGTATACCACAGCTGCCAACAAAGTGCGTCAAAAGAAAAAAAAAAAGCATAAGAAAGCAACATTTTGTCTAAATTGTATTCTATAGGGTAACCAAAACGCTCAGTTTAACCTGGGTATCATTTATGGTCAAGGCAAGGGCGTAGATCAAGATTTTCATCAGGCTTTAAAATGGTTCAAACTTGCTGCAGAGCAGGGAGATAATGAGGCTCATGGTACGTGTAATTTCTTAACTTGGAGTTTTTTTTTGTTTATCCTTGCAAAACACAACAGAAATTTGGATATCGCTTTTGATGCTAACTTTGCATAGCGTATGTGCAAAATATTGAGAATATCACAAAGAACAATAACATGGCCGGTAGTGCTGGAATCCATGGAAGTTAAAAGCGCGCTTGTTTTTTTTGCGCAGCATTCCTGTGGCACACACCTTGAAAAGCTCTTACTCCCCTTTTCTTGTTTTTTTTGATATAGTACATAAAATAACGATTAACCAACTCTTTTTGCACTTGCTTGTTTGCACTTGTTTCGATTTTTGACCATAGATACGTTACGTAAAGTAGTCACAACCAAGGCATTATTAATACAGAACTTGTCCCACCTCAGAATGTTGCTACGTGTCCTCTGAAAGTTACGTGCATAATACCATTGCTAGACCAGTAACCAGCTATTCTGAATGTCTTGACCGTTGGTTTGAATGTTGAAAAAATAATATACCCAGAATGATTGTACCTACTCTGAAATATGATGTCACTACATAAGTTGCTGTACCTACTCTGAAAGCTCTAGTGCCAGTTCTTTTTTGAAAAGACCGTAAGATGATAATAGAAACAAAACGGAAAGATAATGGGAACGAAACAAGTTGTACAAAGGTTTGGGGTTTAATAAATTACATTTTAGTTTTCTGTTTTACATTTTTTTTTCTCGTTTCTGTTACTTGCTGTAACTCAACGTCTGCGTATGACGGCATCTCCGAAATCGTAACATTCGTTGTGTCTCTTATGTCTAATAAAAGGATGCCTCAATAGCTCATCTAATGTCGGTGGGTGTTCTTTATCGATGCACTTTTCTACAAAGTCCAAAAGATCAGAATCGGTTTTTGGGTTCATTTCTAACTCTTCAAATCGTGTTTGAATTGTCAAGTCAGAGAACATTTTATCGAATATATCAGTTCCTCTTGTTTCATCTGAAGCATTGTCGCATCCAAGAACAAGCTGCATAGTTATATTACCAATGTCGAAGAAATCATCTGATTTCCTTCCCGTTAAATCGGTTGCCAGAGGATCCAAAAAAATATCAAAGTCGGAGGAGGTAAAGATATTTTCTGCCTTTAGATTTAGACCGGCCAAACCCTGTTTATGAAATTTGGCAATACTCATAAGACATTCTCCAATAATAGCAGAATTTGTCGCTGTGTCCACGCAACCAAGTTTTTCCACGCTGCATTGTCTATCAATAGCTTTTTCGGCTATTTCGGTGGGTTCTTCTTGTCGTTGCTGAGTTTGCTTGTTTCTGAGCTTGTTAATCATCTTTCTTCCAAACTTCGTCAAGGATTTGATAATAGAAGGCATCGTAGGTTTCTAGGGTATGAGGAGGTGTTGCTTCGTCCTTTTAGATATGAGATAATGACCAAAATAACCTAAATTTCAACCCTGTACTATTGCAGTTTTTTGTAGAGACGAGCAAATAGTATCTATCGTTTTTTCTCATGCCTTACGCGCGTATGGGCCATGTAGGATGAATAATACGATTTGTCATAAATAATGTAACAGGAATAGCGCATAGTATGAATAAACCCAATAAACATCGACCAACGTGCGTATTTGGACCATTAAACATGTTTCTAGCAGGTTTAAAATTATTTAACAAAAAGTCAGCCCGAAAATGAATATTCCTCTGTGTCTTGGCTTGCATGACCTGATCATCCAGCTATGCAAGCGAAAGGTTGAGTTGCAGTTTATTCTGTAGCATTGTCGGTTCTCCGTGCAGTGTTAAGGCTCAATACGCAAACAAAGTGGTTACCTAGAGTCTATTAAACACAGAAACTCCATAGTCGAAATGAAAACTCTGTAACAACATTACAAACCTCGGTGAGTTGAATCTAGTGATAGAAATCGCATAAAACAGCTCAATACACACCCAAGATAAATCGCTAAACTGAGTCAAAAAAGATGCGAAACGACAAAACACAATGAGTACTTGACTATCTTGGTGCTACGTACTTTCTTTTGACCCATAGAGGTGTGCTTGTACTACTTGTTATAAGTGTAGTCCTTTTCTGCCACTGGTGCTCCATTCCATGTCATTTGTAAAGTGATCAATCGAATATACGTTATTTCGTTCCAATGAACTCTCTCAATAATCCAGTAGCGTATACAATTACTTTTACTTCGTTTGTGATTGTAAAATTGGAACGCTATTAAAAAACGTATCCAATGTGCTAAATTGGCGCTGTTTGCTTTGGTTTCGCGTCGTATGCCCTGTAGTAATTTTTAGACAAACGAATCAACTTATTTAAAGTGGGAGCGCTCTGAACATTGTTTATGAGTCATATTGAACATAATAGAGTTGTTCAGTACCGTTTTAGGGCTATGGAGAGATTTGATGGTTTAGTTTCTTTTTGCTCTATTTCTAATGGTTGATCAGTTCGCGTCCTGGGGTTATTTTTGTTCTCCAGTAGGTATTTAAACCAATACCTGTTTATCCTCAAATTAGATTAAGCGCAAAGCTTACCACTATATGTGGTAGTAGTTGTAACGTACGTGGATGGTCATGAGACGAGTTGATGCCGTTTGTTGTTTAGAACAGCTGGTATTTTATCTCTGGTGGCGACAAAAGCCATAATTGTGTTGTACAATAGCTGTTTCGCGTGTTTTGATCAACACTGACCTAAATTTAGGTGTTGCTTAACATTTTCTTGTTCAAAATATGTACGTTGTTGCAATCTTGTGGCATAATCTATTAAACACTGCAAGGGCTTGTCCTAGGTAGTTGTCTTGTTATTCGCACTTTTTTCGTGGCCTTAGTACAAAAAAGGCCTTGTTGTCTATTTACACGGTAGTACAGTTGGGTACAACTCTTGGATATGAAGGGTGCAAGTATTACACTGGTGTTATTTATTCTTTACACTAAAGGAATAGGTACCCAGTTCGATAGACCACAGCCCAACAAAATGTCAAAAAAGCCGACAAGAAAAGGGTCAAAACCCAGTCATTAACTCGTTATTCGTAACAAAAAAATAAATTACGCGTAACAAATTTTAATAAAAACCCCTGTTGACTATGACAACATTAATACCACTACATTTGTTACCTATTCCAATAGTTTAAAAGTCGCTTCACGCAAAATAAAACGCAAACCGTTACACAATCATGAAATCGCGTAAACGCCGTGCTGCTACGCGTCAATTACTGCTTGAAGGTGTCAGCTGGACGCAGGAGCAGGTGATAGCCTAAAATCGCTAAAATATCGCGCACTCAGACATAAAACAATCTAAAAGCCAACAGGAAGAGACAAATGCAAACGACAGAGCAGATTGAAAGCTAAACAAAGTTATTGATGAAGGTTGGCGAGTTTTGACACATGAGCAAATTTTCCTTACCCGAAATTGAGCATGTCTCTAAACCCAGTAGCAAAACTGGGAGTTCCAATACAATGCAAAGACAGTGTTTGAGTGGTTGGTAATAAGTCAGAGTTAATTGATAGACTTTTAAAGGCACGTGATCCTACTTTTGAAAACAGCTTTAATATCCATATTAAGCTAGTTTTTGGGGCTGTTCAGCTGTCATACATTCATTTTATACAACTCACTTTGATGTTGTTGATCATGCTAATCAAACTAAATGGAGTACTTCAATGCCTGGGCAGTGTATAGAGCAAAACTATCGAATGATTATGGGAATTATGAATATGACAATGACATCCCTGTAGCCATCACAGATTACAATATAGTATCCAAGTGTCCTGATCATAATCAAATACATCTTGTACTTGCAAAGGCCTTGTGTTATGGTGACGTTTTATAATTCTGAATAAATTGTATTTTTTTTTTGTTGGACACTCAAAAAACAATCCGAAAAATGCTATCACCAATAGGTACCTTTAAAAAAGATGGTGTTAGTTGAAGGAGATGCTGTATTTCAGACGATCAAATGATCAATATTGACTAAGTGCACAATATTAGCATAAAAATGAATAGTTACAAACACACAAAAGATACAAAAAACCATTTTCTGAACCTGTTTGTAGCTAACTGTAACAAACCTTTTACACCTAGAACTCATATATAAGCAATATAAAGACGCTAGAAAGTGAAATTACTAAAAAATTTATTCAAGAGTCTGTGTAGTACATGCTACAACTTTGCAAAAATAAAAAAAAACAATCTCAACAATTTTTGAGGTGTCTGTCAATTCTGCCATTACACTAAAAAACTTCAAGTTTAATGAGGTTTGTTTAATACCATTCTATTTTATGTGTTGTATATATAAACAACAATGCTTGGACAAAAGATGGAATATTATTGCAAACTTTGTAACAAATACCGAAAAAACCCACTAAAATTGGAATCAGTCAGCTGACTTTGCTGGCTTGTTCACAAATTCCATGATCGCATCAAAGTATATCCTGCACTTGTAGGCATGATTAAAACGTATATGGCGTTTCTCAAAAAAAAATAGAACAAGGACACTGAGTCACTTGACCAGGAAAAATTTGTTACGTGTAACTTTTTTTTTTGTTACGCGTAATGAGATTAAATAGTTAACGTGTTCATCGTTCACGACCATAGGCCCGTGTGTAAACTATGTGTTTATTTTTCAACAAAGCCAAAATACTTGGTTTAGGATAGATGATCATGATAGGCATCTATTGATGGTACAAATACAAAAAAAAAATGGGATGTGCTCTAGTAAACTCATTAGGCCTAGTAACTGGAAAAATTAGGACTAGTACAATTTTCGTTCACACCGTGTGAAGTTGCGTTAATTTCAATAGAGCCCTTATTGTCAGGTTACAATCTAGTGCGTTTATAATATGCTATATATAGTGCAGGCGACCAACACATCATTCTCACGGATGCAATCACAAATTGTAAGTGTACTGGTCAAACTCAAGTTTAGTAAATGCAACATAGCAGGATGCTCGTCAGTTTGAATCCCATAGAAGGAGTTGGTTCGCCAACAAAATCAAGTAACATTGTTAAGAGACATAACGTTATCATGGTAAAGTATGTGGAGAATAGGTTTGTCACTCATTGGAGTGCCAAAAAAAATACTAGGTTGAGACACATATTAACTGAATTGAAACACGTTCATACATCTGTAAGTCTCTGGGCGAGTACATTTAATTTAATATTGCTTTTTAGAAGTATGCTAATACAATGACTTGCATCAAAGGGTTTTCAGTGCTTTTCGATTTTCTTGGGCCAGGTGAGTGGCCTTTTACAACTTTTTGGATGGCTCAAATTGCACAGCCGCTACTTACCTTCAGAATTGTTCTCTTCGGTTTTATTATGTCAATTGAGGTGTTCAGTAAGGACTAATGGATAACAGTAATTGCTGTTAATTATTGATTTGCCAATACTTTTTTTTTACTGTAGACTATCTTCGATGCAATGAAATTCTGTGATTTATTGAAACAATTATTTTTGATTCTGAACTACACATGTATGCTTCCTGTGCTTCAATGATGAAGCCAATAAATGCGCTGGTACAAAATCACCTAGCTCCAGGATATATGTTACATTGTTACCAACACCTTTACTAGGACAGTTCAGCTTGACAAATGATGTAAAAGTTTTCACGTGACAAACTTCTTTAAAGAAGGTGAATTTGAAAAATCTTACTGATAGTTCTGGATTGGCACGGTTACAGCCATATCTAAGAACCCCCACCCAATAACTCTGAACTTGAGTACTTTTTGCCTTGCAAGATACCACCACACCTTTAGTTTGTGTTGAATGTTATGTACATCGCTTATTTTTTGTGTGTTAATCGATGCACGTGTTGAACTGGCGTTTTTCGTCTTTTGTGGGCTTTTTCTTATGGTTTGTCAAACGAGCCTCTTAGCATGTCTATCATATGTGCGAGATGCGTTTCCGAGTATTTTTGAGCTGTTTTGACCAAGTTTTACAAGGGTTACTAGTCCTAATTTTTTTTTTTACTAGCCCGAACGAAGTAAATCCAGCAGGATAGTGCAGCAGGCAGGTATTTAAAATGTTTGAGTGAACACAGATTGGTTTTAAATTATGGTTTTTTTTCTGCTACATAGAGATAGTTACCAAAAAAATCCATACGAGGAAAACATAATATACGCCATGAAATCCGTTGGCACTACAAGTCAAGCTGGTCAATTCAAGTATTTGAAATATTCCCTGGTTTGTTGTTTTTTCCTCAACACACTGTCCGTTTGACACTAGCGCTGGTGGTGAAACGCTTTCACAGTCTTTGAGTTGTTTGATAGTCAGCATAGACTCCTACTTTGACGGTTAGTACATTCAGATTGTTACAATAAACTTTCCTCAACACTCATCCAATCTATTGAAAAGCTTCCACTGATGCACCCTCGTACTTCCCACGTGGTGGAATCTTTGTCAATAACAAGGGTTATAGTATCAAAAGTTACGTTACCTGTAAGCTGTCAAAAAGAACAAATGTCATTGTTATGTACCGTTTATCCTATAGTCAACTGAAAGAATTATAGAGTCTTCAGTTGGGTTAAAATCACCTTCAAGATGTTAATAGAAAGATAATCATTATTAGTGTACCATTGATGATTGTAACGCCTGTCACTGGAGGTTCCATTACTACTATACTCATTTCACATATTGCTTTGTCTATCGTCCCGTTGATGCAGAACATACTGCGTAAGTCACCAGAATTGTTGCCAAGTTGAAACCTGCAAAACAATTATTACATTCTCACCTGACTCACGTTAATTATACACTGCGCAACTATGAGTTAGTAAAGGGTTTGACCCTTTCCATTGTAATTCTAGATCTCCCTTTGGGTTTACTGTTCCATTAGATTGGTGATCGAAAACCTACTATGACTATAAATTTTGAAACCGTTTGTTTCTCTGTTTTATACCCATTCAAAGCCTGCCATTCCGTCAGATACTAGTCCTACCCAGTATGGTACATCAAATTCCGTCAGGTTTTTAAGAAACACATTTTCAGCAGTTGTGGAGATTGTTGCAAGAAATCCACCCTTCTTGATGCACGCGACTACCCAATTATTATTAAGAAATTATTACAAAAGATTACTTACCCTGTGCTTCCACCCATGTCTGCCCTTGCCCAGAAAATGGTTCAATAACCTCGTAACAGTGATTGTGGCCGTCTAAAGCACAGTCCATTAATACGATAGTGTCACACATTGTTACTGTACCAAATGTGAAAAATTGCTCATCTTTAGTACATGAAGTTTCACGCTTCCTTGAGACACACCTTGGTACATCTTCTGTATCGTTACTTGGTCGTTCACAAACATAAAAAGGGGTGATATCTTGAGCATTCATAATGACCTAGTAATTAGTAAACAATCAACATATGGAGCATGTCCATATAGAGTTGTACACCATTTTGTATTGTCATATTTTTTTCGTAGTTTGGCTCATTGTTTATGAGTGTAGGTATTATTGATTCGTTTGTAGAGCCCCACTTACCCTCTCCATTGATATTCAAGTGAAGTGGCTTTTGTATTGTTAGTTACTCTGTATTGCGCTGGACTAACACGTACAGGGAATAGAGATACTATCGCTGCTTCCACAAGATCTTCAATAGCGAGCGTCACGCCTGTCCATTTTGAATCGGGTATTTTCGTTGTATTTTGAGTTGGTACCTTGTTTTTGGCATAGATTTAGGCGTTGTGTCGTGTTGTAAAGGTCATAAGTAGTACCACTCCAAGTGCAGGAGCGTTGTAGTTTGCTATGTATTGTTTGGAAGCATGTAAAGCATATTACAGCTAGTATCAGAGCTTGCAAGCTTGTCAATGCGAAAACGGTTCTTGAACGTGTCATCACGTGATAACCTTGTAACTCCACTTAGTGCAATGTGGGCTGTAAATACAATTTATCTTTGTCTTAGCGCCGAAGTGAAAACTGGAGAAAATTTGCTTAGTACGTTTTTTCGCCACACTTTCACTATTTTTGGCTACTGGTGCCCAGGTACGCTTGCGACATGAATAAATACCCTATTGGGACTAGAAAGGAGCAGTTTGGGTTTAGCAGTTAAGTCAACGCGACAAGCGATTTTTGCTTCGTTTAACCAAACTTCACAAAACAAAAACCTCAACCTCCAACTTGTTACAAAGTGCTCCATGGGCAACACAAGTTGTAGATTGGGGTTCGAGGACGTTCTAAACAATGTTTTCGACAAGGAGTATGTAGAAAAAAAATATGAACAGATAACAGACACACAATTCAAAGATATAGACATGGGAAGCGAAGGGAGCGATGCAGAGTATATTCGTTTATTATTTGAACAGATCACTTCTATCGATAAAAAGACCATTGTTGAGAAGCAGTTACAACTGTTATCGCACGTAGAGGTGCGCGGTCGTTTCTACAGTTGATTCTGCGAAGCAATTCCACTTGACAAGCAGAAGATTTACAATTATTTTTTTTACCTGCCCTTTTTTGCCGTTTGCGTCTGTGCTATACGCTCACTAGCTTTTTGTTAGACTAAAGAGCCTCGTTCTGCGCGAGCTGCCAAACGTTTTGAGCGGTACAATGATGAACCGATCAAAGTGGACTCAAGACTCTTCTTTCCGTTATTACAGTGGTCCTACAAACACAATAAACCGTTATGTGGCCTTTTACTTGATCATCCAATCATAAAACGTACGCCACGTTTCACGCGTATTTTGCGCGCCGCTAAAATATTATATTAAAGATGCCATGCATTCTGGAGATGATGCGGGTGATGATAATGAGGATAAACAAAATAAAAATGAAAAGCAGGAAGAAAAGCCTCAAGCAACGATGTCAGATAAGATAAATGCGATAGAAAACAATCTTGCTAAAAAAGGTGCGCGTTTTTAAACCGACGGCTTTGGCAATGTCATTAATCGTCCCACAGGTCTCTCTACAATGTTAAACAGCGTTGAAAAAGAACAAGCGATTGTTGGTATGCTAGATTACATAAAAACAAGGTATGTAGGGTATTTGAGGGCTCCTAAACCAAAAAATAACAGAAAACGAATTCGTGGTTGGCAATGTAGCGTTTTATTATTATTTTTTCAACGTCATTTTGATATCTTTTAATAGAGGGTCTTTGCGTGACCTGTTGATGGTTTTTATGGCTCTTATGCCATCTCAAGAGAACCAAGACAAAACACAGAGTTTTGACATGGTTGGTCCTGCTCTAGTGGAGCTTCAGCAGCTGTCTTTCATTGAAGAGAAAGGTACCATGCGCGAACATTTTTTTTACTATTTTAGTTTGAATTTTTTGTCTGGCTGTAGGCCAACAAATACGTAATTCTATGTGCCTACTATATGGCTATACATGTGCTATATTTTATAGGCGTTTCTAACTCAGAATAGAGAAGGAAGCACCAGCGCCACCTCCTTTCAATGAAGCGCGTCAAATTCAAGCTATGCAGCTCTTGGGTATCACCAATTGTGAAATAGATGTCTGTATGAAAGCCCTAGAAATGGCTAATGATGACATTAATGTTGCCATCAATTTTTTGTTTGATGACGCCGATAGGTAAGCACTCTTTTTTAGCATGAACAAACAAACTAAAATTGTAAAGGATTCAACAACGTATTGCCTCCGATCAAGCAAAAAAAGAAAAACTAGAAAAACGCATTGCCGAAGAGAGAGTACGCCGCAAGGAGGCTGTAACAATAGCCAAAAGTGAAAACAAAACAAAGGAGCTCCGTTATGCAACTTTCTTTGCCAAAGCTTGTCTTCCATTTAGCTTGCCTAAAGAACTTAAAGACATGACCATTGAAGGGGCTGTATTATTGCTCTTTGGAAACCTAGACAAGCTTTTAGTAGAGAGTAAATGCTCTCTAAAGCTTAAAAATGCTGCAACATTCTTAGTCGCTGACTATGATCCTCTCTCTCTTGCCATTCTTGGTCATATCATAGAAAGGTATACGAAGAGTGAGTTTCACGGAAATGAAGCATTTCGTGGATACTTGCTAGTGCTCAGCTTGAAATTATTGAAAGAGAACATTACCCACTTTGTAGCAGCAAAAGGTGATCATTTTGCTCAAAATAATTGTTCAATGTTAGTTGTTAACATAATATTATTAGAATTGCGTGCAGTATCTGAACAACTATGTAAACAGGTCACTGGACTTATCAATAACATTGATACGTTGTCAGGAGGTCTAACAATGATCAAGGATCTAACCTTTCAAATGGTACAAAAATGACGTTCAATTTCTTTTGTCTTACAGTTACTTCAGGCACTTGATTGTTGGTCTGCTGGTGTTGAAGCATTTTATTGTGATGCGACATCGCGCATTGCTCTAATTAAAGAGTTAATCAGTCAAGACATCCATAGCAAGACATCACAGGTTTGCGATTTTCGTCTTTTTTGTGATAGCGAACTAAATCCCATAGGCTAAATTAAGACCTGTGGTTGAGTGCCTACACAATGACCCATATTTCTTGCATAATTTCGACGATCCTATGGAGTTAATGTCTTTGGCTGAAGATATTTTTCGCGTAATAAGCCAGGAGTCACAAAAATCGCTGGAGCAATTTAAATCAGAATCGGAGGAGAGTTTGCGAAATTCTGGCGTGTTTTTGTTCGGTAAATCATCAGGTGAAGTCCCAAAATCTGAACCGGACAAAGCTGCTACTCCACTTCAACCGTTTACTTTTGGATCATCTCAAGACGTGCCCTCACCCCCACCTCCACCAGCGTTTGGCACCAAAAACCCAAAACCACTGAGATCTTCTCTAAATAGCTCTGGGTAAAAGCTAATAATATTTTCCTGTTTTTTTCTTACTCTTCTTTAGAGGTTCAGAGCCATTCAGATTTTATCCGCTTGTTGATGGAGTAACTAAGGTAATAATACGAGGGTTTGGGGTTTTTTAAAGACTAAAACTGGTCCTAGAAACCGAAATTGTATAAGCCAAAAGTGTCTCGTTCCACAGCCTCTCAAATTCACCAAATCGTGCTCTATATGCAAGAAAGTCTTGTTGCAGCAGCCCTGAGAGATCCTTCGTTTAGAGAAGTGTGCGTTAAGTATTCTAAACTTGCTATACGCATGGTACGGGCCAATTACACATGATTCTTACATTGTTAACTTGTGCACAAGGCCATTACTTCATTAGAAGTAGTTATGAAGGTGGAAAAATCAAAGGAAGCGAAACAAGCCTTTTTGAGATCAACTGTCGTGCGACTCACGCTACCATACCTTGTACTTGGCTTATCGCTTTTCTCGCATGAATTGTTATTCTCTTTTGGGTTCGTTACACTTTATATTTATTTATCAGGTCTCATTCCGTATGTAGAGAAGATCTGTTGCAGCTTGTATCAGAGCTAGCTACACTTGTGAGCACTTTTATTGGTCCTGAACAAATTGGCGGTGAAGTAGACGCAGCGACATCGTGGCTTTATGACTTTGCTGATTCATTGGCGTATCTTAGCGGAAAAATCGCTTTAGGGTTTGTATTAGGAGAAAAAAGTGAGTCTCCTTCTCCCAAAGAAGAAGAACTTCTGCGCTCAAAAGTATGCTATTTTATTATTTGCTACCAGCTAAGGAACGACTAGATAATGCGTGGTGGTATATTAGAGCAACCACGTCTTAATGGAGATGAAGTGCTGTTTGTTAAGCAGTTTTCTGAAGGGAGCGATGAAATCAAGCCTCTCGAAGAATGGCTGAATAAAGCAGCAGCTATGAAGCTACCACTGGCTTCAGAAGAAGCCAAAAACTGGGTTTCCAAAGCTGTGAGACAATCTGTACTAGCGTTATTGTATCACCACAACTTGCTATCTCCGATGGTTGAGCATGCCGGCAAAGTCAATGAAACTGCTTTGCAGTGGCTTGGTGCGTTTTATTTCAAGTTTACTCAAATTCTTATCCTTTTTGTTAGTTCCTGTTTGGAAGTCGGTGTTCCAACGCATCGGCACACATGTCATTCGTCTTAGACACACGAAACTTGGCGCTCAAGATGAAGAAGGAGCTGCATATTCGAATCTATGTGGAAGAATCATAAGTGATGCTAAATTTATGATGCGATTCCCACCAGGTATGATAGCTAATAGAACCTTCTTTTCCTGGTTAACTTTTTTGGATAGTTTGCGAAGAACCCCAAAAGGATAAGCTCCTGGAATCTGAGTATTCGCAGTTCCTGCTTACCTTTGTTATTTCTGTGGATGTCAGTAACGTATGATAATAACATTTTTCTTGTTACACAGAGATTAAAGGTTTGTAGGATGTTTTACTAAAATGGGTGACACAAAGGACAAGTAAAGTCACCACTAGATTGACGGGTTTATCAATGTTTGCTAAACTGATGACTCTTTGGAAAACACCAACTGTTCTTGAACATGTACGTCACCATGTATACAAGCTTTGATAACAGTATGTTGTAGGTATTAAAGAACTTTGCCGGGTGCTTCAAGAACGAACATTATCTCGCTAAATGCGAAGGTGCACCATCCAAGATACTTGAAGATACACGTTTAGCATGGCGTCAACTATACATTGCCATATCTAAGCAGCTAAAAGTACGTCTAACACAATAACAAACCGAATTTTTTTATATCGCTGACATTCTACAAAAAAGGTGCAAACTAATCTCGATTACTTGCTCGTACTTGTCAAGTGTTGGGCAGTGCGCATAGCAGAGGCTGAAGATGTTTCCTTTTTCAATAGAGTTGGCATCTTTGATCTACTCCAAAAAGTGCTTGTTCAGTTTCAAGAACAGTCTAAACTAGCTACATCTGGTACTGTTTACAGATTTTCCAGAGGTGATTTGATAAGAAGCAATAATGAAGAGAAAAAATCATGCTACAGCGCAGCAGTCAAAGTTTTCAGATTATTGGCAACACAAGTTGCCAAAACAACTTTTGCTTCTTCTCTTCGCTTTGATAAGACAATGTTTGACTTGCTATTATCTGAAATGAACAGAAGTTTACCTGGAATGATGTATACAGCTCCTTTGTTTAAAGAAACATCAGATTGTCAGCAACTTTTGAGTAGAACTCATAGATTCTATGCTAACTACCCCGGATTAGCCATTTACAATGTAAGTATCCTTTGGTATTTTAGCAGTTGTTAACACATGTAGGTCATCTCCTCGGCTACAGATGATAACCCTATACCAACAGATGAGACGTTCACTGTCTCTTTGTGGGTTTATCATACAGACTCTGACACATCTTATGACAAGTGTATATTCTTCCGTGGTGTTGCTGACAACTACTGTGCACTTACTATAAATACTTCAAGCTTGTTGTTGTTTACCCACTTATCGGACAATGGCGATACTCAAAAGATCCAGTCAAGGGTACGCCGTTGAGAGTCAGTTACTAAACAAACCTCATGTCTAACATTGTGCCGCAGTCTGTTATTGGGTTGAACAAGTGGACACACATTGCATGTACTGTCAATGATAAGGTCATGACAATGTATGTTGATGGCATTCAAGAACGTACCCTCACAACGAAAGAAAAAGCAAAGGTTCGAAATACTCTTCTTCTATCTTCTCTCCTTACACCTCAAAAGGTTATTTCAGCAGCGCACCCATTTTACATTGGTAAAATGAGAAAAGCTGTAATGAGCAAATGGTCACTTGGTATGAACGGCATGCTCAACGATATGAGATACATGACACGGTTAGCATGTTTTGACGGTGTCAAATACTTATTTTGTTGTAGGTCCATATCTGGTGATGAAGTCGCACTCTTATACAAGGGTGGTCCGTGTATTGAGCGGGCTGACGATTATTGTTATCAATTAGTGTCTGTATTGAAAGCTGTATCGAATACGGATATAGGAAAAGCTGAACTTGTCTCTGAGGCTGCTGTATCACTCATTCTGAAGACAATTGATGCAGGCACCTTTAGAGGTTCGTTTGATCCCTCAGCATTAAATTTTTAACTTGTTGTTTTATAGTGTGTTCTGTGGCGTACAAATTACTCCAGACCATTCTACCTAACTTCAAACCTACCAAAAGTTTGACAGCAGAGCGAGTAGTAAAGACACTAGTCAACAGTGCTATTCATACTCTTAATGCTGATAAGCACAGAGGAAGTGGAGAGGCTGTACGTTTTGCATTAGAAGCCAATCCTAACAACTTTGTAGACATTCGCAAGAGCTTTCGAAATTATCATGCTAATACGATCTCTTCTTGAGTCCTCAGTGTGGCGTGACTGTATCCTGGACCAAGTATCTGTCTTTCTAACAGAAACAACGCCGAAGATTAAACCAGATGAGAATGATCACTTTCCTGAGGAGCTAGCACGTTCTAGAAGCTACTACGCTGTGCTATTTGTGCTTTTCCTACTTGGTGGCAACTGTGATGTCATTAGAGAAGGTGGTACTGTAATGCACGTGAAGAAACGGTAAGTGATACACTATCTATCAAATCAACTTAGATCTTACAAATAGGTTGGATGATGGTCGTGTGGTATTCTATAAACCTCCAGAAGAATCTGTTAAAGTATCTTTCAATGATGGAGATGCTTCTATTTACGATATTGCAGACTTGAGAGCGGTAAATACTATTGAACACTTGGGTGATAACTCACTTACCAACTACTTAGGTTGACACTGTACCATATAAGCCAACGTTTTCAAAGGCTACACCTGTCTTTATAGATGCAGTAGTTCGCATTATTTCTATGGAACTTAGTGTTGAAAAGACTACGAATTTTGTAAAATATCTACTCTTAAAGTCAAGATGTGTTCGCGCTCTTACTGTCGCTATTAACGTACCCCACAATTTATCTCACATGTGGGAACGAAATGTAACACGCTTAATTAGGATGTGGAAACTGCAAAATTGTTGTTGAAGAGTGGCGAGTCGGCTTTCCGTGCTCTAGCCAAACTGAGCTGTCTTCAGATCAATAGGGCAATTTCTCGTAATGAGCTCGAGCATTTGTCTCTGAAGCACTGGCAGCTATTTTATACAATTCAAAACGCACCAGTAGTGCCTGAAACAAAGAAGGAAACTCAGGAGTCACCTGAGCAAATCAAAGAACGAGCTGAGATGTTGGCTACACTTCAAAAAGACTTTCCTAGTATTCCAAAAGACCAGTTGGAATCCATCTTGTCCAAGGTAAGGCAACGCAGTCATTTACTGATAATTAATATTTCATAGGCTGGATACAAGCTAGATGAAGCGAAAGAGGTAAATAGCACTTTCTTTTGACTTTCTTTTGTCAGTATTTTAACAGTTTTAACTTCATTTCCGCCTTGTTTGTACTCGTTTTATTGACAACCCTTTTTAGAATGTTGAAGCAAATAAAATGAGAATTCTAAGCAATGAGGTGATGCAAATCGTAGGTCGCGGATATCCAACTAGCTGGTGTAAAAAGGCTCTTGAAAAGAATGAATTCAACATTGAAAAAGCTAGTGCTTGGGTCAAAGACAATATCTTTCAGCTAGCGAGAGAAGAAGATGATCAACTTAACGACTACCAAGTACGCACTATAATAATCCTAATGTCGCTTGGTTCTCATCGCTTTACTCCCAGGGAGAAGAATCTTATAGTGATCGCTTTTTCCCTCCTACAAAACGTGATACAGATAACCCTCCTCCAATTGATAAGATTTACAGCAACAACACAATGTCACAAACTCAAGTTGTAGCAAACATTATTGAACTAGATGGTGCTGCACTTGTTATGAGTGCTCGTGTCGCTTTACTTACAGTACGTCATTTAGACCGAATAAGATATTGAATAACATACCTTGTAGCTGCTGGCATCTACAGAGAAGACTATCCGTGATGCTGTAGTACACAAGTACCTAAAGCCACAGCAGTTTGTAGATTTCATGCACTTGGTTGTTTTCAAAGGAGAGAATACGCTCAGTGTCAATAAGCGCTCTGCAACAAGTATTATGGCCAGTGTAATTCGTGAATCTATAAAGACAAGCAACGAAGAGGTTAGGAACTTTTATTTAAATCAAACTTTTAATCAACTAATTAGGAGTCAAAACAACTTTTGCAAGCCATTGTCAACGAGTGTTCAGCTCAGCTTGCACGGTTATCAGCACAAGACTACACTGATAGAGCTGCTAAATCTGCACTATCTGGACTCAATACTGTAGAATGGGTTCTCGAATTTCTGCTTGAAAGTGATAATCCAGATAATGCAACATATGTAAAACACATTTACGAAGCATTATTGCTTGCCATGAAATCTGCTGTGATGTCTATAAAAGAGCGTGTTATGGATATGATAACGTCTATTCTTAAATGGCTACAAGGTAAAGAATTTGTGAAAGAGATCCTAGATAAACTACCACTTCAAAGACTTGAGCAACTTGGTACGTGTTTATTGATGATACAACAAACTATTTATTTCAGTGCTAAAAGCTTTGTGTGTTAGTTACAATGCGTCTTGCTACGGAGAGAATACAAGGTTTGGTGAGCACTGAATACTTATGCAGTCTTGTGGATGTTGTATCATTAGCACGTGAGCTACAGTCACACCCTGCGCGTGCCCAAGTACGTTTTATTTTAATTCTTTGAAAGTGTTATGAATGACTCCATTTTGTAGCAAGCATTGGACAAAGCAAAAGGCATTCTACCATTTTGCCTTGAATGTACTGAAATATCAGATAATGCCATCACGCTAGGTACACTCTGCCCCGTTTACTGTACCAATTCCTAAATTAATTGTTTAGAGTGGACAACTGTTCGTCGGGCGTACTGCTATACTTTCTATGAGATTGAATACCGAATCTCTAACTCTGACAAATGGGAGTCTTGGTACAGGTAAGCTCACAATAACTAGCCTTTTATTACCAAGTACTTTCTGACCGTTTTTTTAAGAGGAAGTCTGCGAAAGGTAAGAAAGACCATGAAAGGTGCTACAGAGTATCAGTTCCGTGCAAATGCCAAAGTTGGACAATGGACCTCTGGTTGGACAGCACCAATTCATGTTAGTACACATGCTAGCCAAGGTACATATGCACTTCAAAGTTGCATTGACTAACGTCAACTTAACAGAACTTGACTTGAAATTTGATCAAACAGAAGGCAATTTTGGTAAAAATGTCGAGTTCTCAAATGAAGGCAAAGCAATCAAAAAATTAGAAGGAGACGCTTGGGCGATGGCGTTTGCTACACAGTCTATAACTTGCGGTGTACACTATTGGGAAGGTACGTTATAAAGCCAAGCATGAAAACGAACGTTTCCGACTAATGGTATTCAAAGTACTTGTTGAAAACTCTCGCATGGGAAGCGGCACGGTCTGGGTTGGTGTTGCTGACAAGAACAAGAACATATTGACTAATATAACTGGGTATGAGCACACTTTTTATTAGTTTTCAGACTTTTTTTCTTCGATTTGTTGATGGTGTTTTAGTTGGGGATTTCTTAATATCAGGCGTGTCAAAGATTGTTTTACGGATAAAACAAGAATATACGGCAGGAATTTTGGATCAGGAGATATTGTTGGCGTGTTGCTTAACTTCAACGATGAGACTATAAAGTTTTTTGTAAACGGTGAACCTCTAGGACACGCTTTCACGCACCCTCTTAAGTTAGCCGGTAGAGAACTATTACCGGTTCTGGGTGTACGCGAATCTAATACTAAGATATCATTCTTGTCCAGAAGCTTATCTTATGGCACGTGTTTTCTGTTATACTTTTAGTTTATACTTGATCTAACCATAACATTTAGCCGGTTTGACTACTCCGAGCATCTCCAGTTCGCTGCTAAACACAGCATCACTTGTTAGGTGCCGCCAACATAACCACAAGACACCTACTCCCTTCTTGGTAGAAGTAAGCTTAATAATCACTCCCATTTGTGCCCTAATTATGAATGTAGGCATACCATATGTGGAAGCTTTGGCGCCGCGAGAGCAGCTATATTTGTATTACTAGACCAGGAATACCAGTTCAAATGTCCATATCTCCTGACGCTCTAAGAGGTCACACGTTTAAATTTGGTGATATTGTAGCTACACCAAATGGTGAATGTACAGTTGTTGGTGTTCAAGGAGACAATGTGTTCTTTGAACCCCGCAGTAGAAGCAAGAAAGGTATATTGTATCTACTAGCCCGTACGTAATATTAACAGCGCTTTTTTTAAAGGCGTATGGTATTGGCCTGAGAGAGATATTAAGGCACGTGCTGAAGAGTTCAAATTTATTGCAAAGTCAACTCCGTATGGCTTTGAACCGAATAAGAAGAAAGGTACAGCTGAGCAAAACTTTTAACATACTAAGTGACTGCGTAAGGTAATTACATGGAATTTGTTGCGTATTGTGATGACGAATGGTCAAGGCAAATGGACGATTGTATCCTAAACGCTATTAACAAGTATGTGGTTTGTTTTATGTTCACACTCAGAAACTCATACTTGTTTGTTTTAGATTAAATGAAAGACAAGATTGGGTATCCAATATATCTGTACAAGATCTCCTGGAATCACTTAAAGACCAACCTTGTATGGAAGGGAAAAACTCTGATGCTTTACTTGCAAGGGTATGTTCTTGTGTTTGTTCAACAAATACCGCATGCTAACTCGTTGCAGGCATCATATTTCAGAGCCTTAAATACTCATCTTGAGCACTTACTCTTTACCACCAACTTTGCAAAGTTAAGTGATACATGGGGCCTTGGAAAATGTGTCAGCACTCAGAAGCATGTCATCCTGTACCAAACGAAACTGAAGGTTATTCGAGAGTACGTGTAATTGATGTCAATATCACGTGGACAAGTATTTTGGCTAACATGCTTGGTAGACTTTTAGAAAAGACCAGGTATCACCCTACTCTTCCAGAAGATGAATATGAATCTCCACAGCACCTTCCTCAGGTACTTCAACAAAAATTGGAGAAAGAAAATGACGTGATTAACTTTGTATTAGTTTGAACTCAACAGGAATAAAGCAGCTAATGCTTCTGATTGCCAAGGTAAGATTAAAGCGAATATTATCTTGTTTGTACTAAATCTGATCTATAGATGCTTACAAGCGATTAAAGTCGTCTCTATTTGGTCAGATTTTCCTTCACATGCAAGCAGAAAAGAAGTACAACTGGGTGCGCCTCAGACAGTCCACAGTTGGTATTCTGGATGCAGGACAAAAACGTGCCTTCAAGGTAAATACACTAAAAAGTATGAGCTGTCTTATAGTACGTTAGGTTAAATTCCACGGAGAAGGAGTACAAGATAATGGCGGACCATACCGTGAAGTTTTTGAAGATGTTGTTTCTGAGCTACAATCAGAAGTTCTTTCACTATTTTTACCGAGCCCAAATCAGATCCATGGTGAGGGCGAATACAGAGACTACTTTACAGTGAACCCTGGCGCTACAAAGAATCTAGATAGAGAAATGTATAGATGCTTCGGCCAGTTGATTGGTATTGCCATGAGAAGGTTAGAAACTTGAATTTAATAAGATATTCATTTCTGACTCTATTTAAGTGAACTCACTTTGAACCTATCTCTACCTTCTCTACTTTGGAAGGGCTTAGTCGGAGAAACAGCTACAATTGAGGATTTGGAGATGGTTGATTCACGCAGTGCAAAGATGATACGGGATATTATTACTCCTCCAGATGGCATCAATGGTACACTTGTTTGTTAGCAGTTTTACTGGTCTGTAACAGTTTTGGTTTAGAAGAAACATTTGCAAGCATTTATTTGGATACAATGTTTGTACTCCCTGGAAACGAACAAGTTGAACTCAAGCAGGGTGGAGCCGAAATAAAGCTTACGTATGAATCCCTTTTTTACTTCAAACAAACCAAGAACAACACTCATTGTATAATAGGTGGGAAAACAGAAAAGAGTACGCAGATCTACTTCTAGAAAAGAAGCTGCAGGAAGGATCAAAGATGGTGAAGTCTATTAAGCAAGGTGAGAACAAAATAGTGAATACAAGGTATATCTTTAGCGTTTCTTACTCTTTTACAGGTCTTGGAAACATCGTACCATTGGAATACTTGAAGTTATTTACATGGCAAGAACTCGATCTTCTCATTTGTGGATGTCCTACAGTGGATATTGGGCGCTTAAAGGTACCAACTATTAGTAGTGATTAAACACGGACTACCCAACTAACATTTCAAATAGCAAAACACCATTTACGAAGGCGTTGCTCCAAATGACAAACATATAAAACTATTCTGGGAATCACTTGAAGAATTTACACAACCTCAACGTAGCCAATTCTTACGCTTCGTTTGGGCTAGATCCAGGCTTCCTGCGTCGTGTAAGTCACTTAAGGTTTACTATATAGGCCCAGCCATTAACTTTTGTTGTAGCACTTCCTATGCCTTTTAAAATGCAGGCACCGCCACCAAAGTCTCGTGGAGAACCAGATAAACATCTACCAACAGCTCAGACATGCTTCTTCTCAATAAGCTTGCCTCAGTACTCGAGCAAGGATATTTTGAAAGCAAAGTTATTGTACACTATTCAGAATTGTATGGCTATGGATAATGATTTCTTGATTGGTGGGTAGAAGAGTAAATCGCTCAACAACACATAGCTAAAAAACAAAACAAAACACACCTGTACAACTGTAAAAAACCAAAAACAAACATTTTTGCCACACAATCTTTTTGCTTTGGATTTGCTTGAGTCAAACATTAGCTTGCAGTTAGTTAGTAACAAAGAAAAGTGCTTGTTGAGCAATGATAATGACAAAGAAAAGAATGCAAACGTGCTAAGTGCAATTTTTATGTTTACACTGGTGGATTTGTTGGGTCGGGAAAATATCCATAATTGTTGGATAAAGCAAATCCTAGAAGGACTAGAAAGGCTATCCAGCTTATTCCATTAACAACACGTATCACGAAAAGTATAAACTTCCACGGAGCTAATCCTTGAGGGATAATAAATTTGGAAAACCTAAATTTGTTAAAAAGAGAGGTCGTTTACAAAAGCTGTATGCACGTACTTCTTCAATGCTAAGCAATCCCCTGATGGGCCAACATCGGTATCAAATTCATCGCTGTCATCGTTTGTAAAATTAATAACAGCTTGGTAATCTTCTTGATATGGACTAGTGCCAAGGAGTTGAATGTCAGAAAAAGTTTGTTTTCGACACATTCTAAAGATAGGTACAAAAAGAATTGTTGAAGATATTACCAGAACACCTAAGGCTTGAACGCAAACGCCTAACAGTGTTTGGCCCCAGTTAATCTTATCAACCTAAATACACATTAAGTTTGAGGTCGTGCTACAAAGTTTACATACTGACACCGGACGAGCTTTTACAACAAACCTAGACTCAAACAGTCAGCAAGTTCGATATCATATAAAAGGTACCAAATAATAGCAGCAACAAAGATAATCATTGAGATGCCTTCAAATACGTAGATAAATACTCTGCAAAATAAATGCTTCTTTGCACTCTTTGTGTGCCGTTCGTTGGTTTTCAGATGAGTCATGAGGCTGATGACGAGAACAAACAGAATCCAAAATCCCCAAATAAATTCAGACACCTCCACTGATGTCCTAAACTTATGAATTCCCGGCCACATTGGCCTTTTTAGATGACCAAAAGCATAAATCCATCCCATTGTAACACCTTCTTTCAGTTAGTATTATAAACTAACGCAAGAAAAAGCCACACCAGAGAGACTATATTCACTACCGTATCCATACAGGTGTAAAACAAATCCAGGTAATGCTGTTTGAAGTAACCCTAAAATGTCAATGATGTTCGTGACATCAGAAAATTACTTACCACACAAACACATGCCCGTAACGTCTCTGAACATTTTGACAGCCACAGAAGCAAATTCTACAAGGTTCAGAATACGCGGATTGGTACAAGTCAATACCTGGTTGAGGATTCCCCACTATGAAATCAAACAATCCCCATGTCGGTCCATTCTTGTACCCATAACCAGCGCTCTAGCAGATAGAACATCAACTTAAGTACCGTTATGATACGTACTTGGTAGGTGGTGTGGTCGACATAAAATCCTAAAGAAATCGCAAAAAAGAAAGAAAAGAATAACACAATTCTTCTGCTGATGTCAAGCCGAGTGGACGCAAACACAACGCAGACCTAACACGTGACTCAGCCATACAAACTAACATATTAAAAAAAAACCAAAAACTAACTGTCAACACCATACTGGAAGTCACGTGGCAGTTGCTTACGTACCAATGCCAAAAAAAAGCCTACTGGCCATCGCAAAGCTGCATCATGTAGTAAAATACCTTCGAATATTGTTTCATTCGCCAAATTTATCTGTGCAGGCCGTACTGTGTAGCGTTAGAAATTTCTATTTGCGTGTACTAAGCTATTTTGGTTTAGCTTGAAGGTGTCGTACAGCCAGGGTGCCAGCCACCTTTAAACCGAAATAATACGCCGCTCACACATGACAGAAAGATAATAATGGGAGAATACAATGCTAGGTGAATTGCGCCGTGTTTGCAACGCCTCCTTGAAACGGAGGACGAAAACTTGTAAGGTATGTACATGTGAAGTATTAGCAAAAATTTGATGGTTGAAGGCTGTCATTTTTGTTCAACGCAAAACGTGACCTAGCAGGTCTTTTTCAATCGGCACGTGAGGTGTATAGGTTGTACTCACTCCATCGCGTACGAGTAGTAGAAAGTACTATCAACTGCTAGACAGTTTGGCTTTTTTCAAAAACCACCAGCCGTTGTAATACTACCAAAAATGAAACACCTAAGGCCGTACAGGGCGTTGCAGGAGTGTAGTTGGACTTGGAGCTAAAACACCAAATTTTGTTCATCAAACACGCTCAAGAGAACTGCTTGCAATCAAATTTAGCTATGGTTGGCTTTAAAGCGAATATGTCGCTACCATGAATGTACTGAAAATGACTGCCACATTTGGAGCTCTTGTGCGTATTAAGACGTTTGGAGCGAATAACGGGTTGAGTTTTCCGTGCTTGGTAAGTTTCTCGGAGTTTGTTTTTTTCACTGGCAAAAACCAAGAGTTTATTTTATTCTAGAAATAGTGCCTGCCCTCTAGATGGGCTAACAAATATGTCAAAAGATCTAGCGTGGCGGTTTTCGCAGGTTTTTGGCGCTACGTCGCCTGCACCAGTCGATGAGGGTAAGTGCGCTTTATTTGCGTATTTTCACAACGCAGAGAGTGTGGCAGTACAGTATCTTATCGCAATAGCGTACTTGCGCATCTATTAGTCACAATAAATGCCCTGCAGGAAGATTAACAGTGTTTAGCCGATATAATCTCTACAATCGAATTTGATCAAACGGGATCGTTCTTGGCAGTTGGCGATAGGGGTGGGCGAGTCGTAGTGTTTACTAGATCGACTCCTACGAAAACTGTAAGTGCAGGCACAAAGTAACTACTTCGGAATTAAAACCAATCTATTTTTTTTTTGACGGTAACCGCGTTGGACACAAGCGGCTGCGCGGTCTAAACCAATCCATTTACTAAAAACAAATAATCAATAGCGGTGGAGTAATTAATGGTGTCCAATACATTGTTATTTATCCACCGTTGGTATCAATGGCGCTAACTAAATACATTTTTGCGCTAAATTCGAGCACGCAGCCTTTTTTTTTGTTTTTCCAACAATTTACAGACTAACTCTACGTGCAAAAGGGTAAACTCCCAGAGTACAAATTCTTGGTGGAATTTCAGAGCCATGAGCCTTCGTTCGACTACTTGAAGTCTCTAGAAATAGATGAAAAGATAAATGCAATTAAATGGTTGCCAAGACGGAGTGCTTCTCGCTTTTTATTGTCGTCCAATGGTATGTTTGTATTTTATTGCGTTAAAGCGTGCTATATTTCTGCACATAAGGCGACTTTTGCATTTGGAGGATTATTGTAAGCATCAAAAACAATTGACAGGTTTCTTTAATAGATAAAACGGTAAAATTGTGGAAGATATTTACGAAAACAGCGCACAGATTTACTGACCTAAATATTACAAGTGACTATCGCGGTCGAAAGGAAGTTGTACGTCGACAAAAACGGGTTAGCACGCTTACAAAAAAAAAAAATGAAAAACTGAAAAAAAAAACTGTCAAAAAGAAAAGAAACTTAGTCTTGTTATTCAATTACTTTTTGTAATTTTTGTACTTACAATCCAATTACAGATTAAAAAGCTCAAAGTTCCTAAGATGGAGATAGAGGATGTAGCCGTAATGGCCAGTCCTTGCAAAAACTACGAAAACGGCCACATGTTTCAAATCAATTCGGTGTCACCAAACTCTGACCAACAAACTTTCTTATCTGCTGATGATCTACGGATCAATCTCTGGAATTTGGATGTCACATCTGAGTGTTTCCAAATTGGTACGTTGCTCTATGGATTTATGGCAGCAGTTTTATTTTTTTGGATAAATTATTTATTTGTCTATTTTGTTTTGTTCGCTTTCAGTTTTGTAGTTTTTAGCGTTATTAAAATTATTGTAGTTGATAAAAAACCGGAAGACATGGATGAACTATCTGAGGTTCGTGCAATATAAAAGGATTTTGTTGTAAAAATAGTTTGCGTTATTAATAGCACTAACCGTCTTTTTTTTCTATAGGTCATAACCTCAGCAGAGTTTCATCCACGGCATTGTAATATATTTTTGTATAGTACCAGCAAAGGCTGTGTTAAAATGGCAGACATGCGTGCAAATGCGTTGTGCGACAGGCACTCTAAACGTGCGTATTATATATTCATCAAACCATACTAGCACGTGTAAATACCAAAACAAAAACCCGTGGAAATTGAGCTTTTGATTTTTGTACCACCCAAAAATGGCAAAACCCTTCGCTGACGACTGTACAGAGTTTGAGCACACAGTAGACTCCAAAAATTCGTCTTTCTTTGCAGATTTTCTATCATCTATTTCGGATGCCAAATTTTCCAGGGATGGCAAGTTCATTATTGCACGAGACTACGTACAACTAAAAGTTTGGGATGTGCGCAAGGAAAAGGAGCCTTTCAAAACGTTTGATCTACACAACCACCTTCGTTCGAGGTTTTGCGAACTCTACGAAAGTGATACAATTTTCGACAGTTTTAAATGTTGTGCTAGCCCAGATTCAAAGTGCGTGTTGTTTTTTTTTGTTTTTTGAAGCAATAGTTCTTTTTGTGTTAAAACCGTTATTTGCCATGTTCTCTTTTTTTTTTTTCAACAGCTAATATTCGGTCTTGGTAGATACACATTAACTGGAACGTACAATAATAAGTTTGTAATACACAATATTGCCCGTGGTACAGCTGTTAACCTGGAAGCGGCAAAGTTTCAACCACACAAAGCTGCAGGTACGAACAAGTTTTCTTACTTGTGTTTTTTTTTATAGTTCCTTCTGACACTCTGTAGTTGATTTGTCACGGAAGGGCACTATCAACAGCTTAAACATTCCATTATCTCCAGCGCACCATAGAAGTACGCGCATTCGCGGTCACAACGTTGAAACTTACTAATTTCTGTATAGTGTCAAATGGTAACGCCAAAGCTGCAGCTGCGCACAGCGAAAATCTTGATTTTACAAAAAAGATTCTGTGTACCGCTTGGCATCCTAAGGAGAACGTCATTGCAATTGGGACAGCATCTTCTTTGTTCACATACAATGCTGTAGACGCTGATAAGTAATGACGACACGCTGTATAAAAGTGTAAATTTTTAAAACAAAAAGAAGGAGATACCATTTTTGGATGGCAAAAAAAAAGTTTGTTGTTTTTGTTTTTTTTTTTTTTGGCTGACGTTTCAAAATACTTTGCACCTTCCTATGCAACTGTCAACACTTATTTTTTGTAATACGACTTTACAGCATTAGCAAACTCTTCGACAACATTTTGTTCTACACCACGTGCTCTACCATCGCCCAACAGGTCCGCTAAAATTATGTTAAATGTTATGTCTGCAATCTGTAGTGCACCTTTTGTTCCCGCAATGTACAATTTACATTGCTTTTCATTTGAACGTAACTCTTCAGCCCAGTTCTTTACTTTGGCAAAACTTGCGGTATTTGTCAGATCTATACAGTCATGTTACAAAACAACGAACGCTATTGTTGATTACAGCTGAACGCAAGAAGAAGGAAGCTAAGTGTCACATTCCTCCATAGCAATTCAGTGTATCCCCAAAAATTCAGTTGTGACCACTCTTGCGCATATGGAAGCGTTGGGGCATTTCAAAAATGACACGAAGTAAAAAAATTGTGTCGGGGGTTTTTTCGTGTAGCTTTTTGCGTACCAAAACAAATGACGGCAGCTTTCGCAGAGCGATAGTAAATGCGTGACATGCTCTCGTAGCGCTCTACGTAAAATAGGAGAGTCAGTAAAACGTTATTGCTTCTCACTAGTACCAGCGCCAGCAGTATCCTAAACACTGTTAGATGGAAGCGGAGGTATTGCCTTTTAATTTTACCCAAATACCCAATGTCACCATACCACCCGTTTTGAGGTGAATGCGTTTAGCGCCAAACGCTGCGCCGACGGTCTAGTAGAATTAGACGATCAAGTGTTTTCGAATTAAAACCAACAACATTACGGAGGTTAAAAACTCTTTCTACCCAACAGATCACGTACAGCTGTAACATTCTCGTTGAACTTTCCCTGTAAATAGCGCTCAACAAGGCTGGTTTTACCCACGGAGTGCATACCCAAGAGAACAACCTTAACGTCTACTTTGGAGCTCATGCTGCGTATCGCTTTGTAAATGTGACTGTAACTTCAGAAAATAGTAGAACGTCGTGGACGAGCCAGTATGTTTTCAAGAACGTGCCACAAGACGCCCTCCTATGACACTGGTTATCTATTATTACGCTAAAACACTGACTAGAAAGGCACACAATGCAAATTATTTGGGTTTCTTCTTTACGTTATGAAAAAAAAAAAAAACAAAAACAACAAACTTTTTTTTTGCCATCCAAAAATGGTATCTCCTTCTTTTTGTTTTAAAAATTTACACTTTTATACAGCGTGTCGTCATTACTTATCAGCGTCTACAGCATTGTATGTGAACAAAGAAGATGCTGTCCCAATTGCAATGACGTTCTCCTTAGGA
>JALMLS010000305.1:0-116124 GCA_038496445.1 Trichosphaerium sp. ATCC 40318
ATATAAAACGTCAGTAGGTGATGTGAAAAAAAAAGTGTAAAAGTTGTTTGACTGTTACTTACCTTAAACCACTTCCTTAATGTGATCAGTCCTATGATATAGTATAGGCAATGCCTTATATATGAATTAAAATACAAGGCATATAATGCTTAAAAAAATAAGGCATAATAAAGGCATAAAGTACTTGCAATATAGGGCATTACTTGATTTTATGCAATGCCAAAAAATGCAATACAAGGCATTACCTGATTTTATGCAATGCCAAAAGATGCCCAAAAATGCCTGGTTTTAATGCCTTTTTGATGAAGGCATTGCCTTTTTGTAAAAATGCCTTATTTTATTGGGCATTGCCAAATGCAAATGCCTTGATTTTGCCATCTAATGCCAAATGTTAGGAATATGCATCATTTTTTAAGGCAAAAACACTGTAATTACGAACCTGAGTTTGAAATTGCGCTTGTTTAATGCTCTCCGGCAAGTGTAACACAACTAATAATTTTCATCACTCGTACAAACCTAAACGAGCGTTTAGTGATGTTTACACATTGTAGAATTCTTTTAGTGGAATAGCGTACCTTTACCTGTAAGAATGCCGTAAGTATAAGGTTAAGAGAGAAAGTTATACCTTAAATCAAATACGTCTAAACAGGTCTGAAGTACGTAACTAGGTATTTAACAGTATTGTATCTAAATTTTCATTAGCGTTTCTCTTAAATAATACAGCACAAAGCAAAAGAAAAGGTACGTGTAAGGTTACGTAGCGTATGTGTAGTGAGTATTTTTGTGTGATGCAAAAAACCTCCAATTGGAGGTTTTTTGTCATTTTTTCACCAGAGCATATTGTCGCAATGCGCTTTTTGCGCGTAATAAGCGCCATTGCGAGGGTTTACAGAAAAAAGATTCAAAAATTATTTTTGTTTTTTTGAATTGCTCTGATAAGTACCCAAACAACCATTTTCATTAAAAAACTTCATATAAGCCATTCGTGTTTTGGCGGCTAACTGTTTTTGAGATTATTTTTTTTTTTTTGGTTTTTTCTTCCGTTGCCGCTCATTTTTGAATTTTCTTTATTTAGTACTTAACTATACCGTTGTAGGTTTCGACGCTTAGCTCATGTCCATCGTACGAAACACATCCAAGCGGTACACAGTGAGTTTTTTTGTTGGTGCTAAAATGAGGTGTAGAAAGCGAGTTTCAAGATCCAACTCCCCCAAAACACGATCGAAAAAACCACGCATACAAGATCTAAAGGTAACGTGTCAAGTAGATGATATAAACTCCAAGGTACGGTGACATGTTTTATTATAAACGTCAAAATCTTAATTATTTTCTTCAGACAGCAAATGCAAAGAACCGCGATCAATTTACAATACAAAGAGACAAGATTAAAAATGCTATCATTAATCTCAAAAGTTTATTAGAAGTTACAGTGGCAAATGGAGGCGCGAAAATATTAGAAGAGCCATGGGCAAAAAATTAAACTTAAAAGCAACGTTATTGTCCAAAACACATACAGAGTGGATAGTACAAAGTGTGTTGCCTGCAAATATAAAATCGCCAACTGCAAACACAGTAAAAAAGCTTAATCAGGTACGAGAAGTCTCTTTACATCAAGCTTTTCTTATTTTTTTCCAATACAGGTGAAACGTAAAGCTGAGAAGCACAATATATCTGGTGCTGCCTTGGTGCGTATGGCTTTGATTGTACGAAACAAAAGGCAACAAGGTAAGCATATATTACCAATCAACAACTTATTGTTATTGTAGCTAACAAAAGGCGTTCTGTTGTTCCTTATGGCACGTTAAAATCGAGCATTATGCCAAAAGATATAACCATGGCATTTGATTATCTCAAGTGCAACACAATGCCTACTTTAACTCATTTTCAAGAAGGTACAGATAAAACAAATACAATGACACGATTACCCTCTAATGTATTATACAAGAGAATGAAGAAACAGCTCACGACAACATTAAAAGTGTTACTATCAAAAACACTTTTAATTCTACAAAGCTGAATATAGATTGGAGAGGATCTGTATCACAATTGTGGCTTACAACATATGTTATACCTGACGAACTGTTGTTTGTGTGTAGACAATTTGCTGGACAATTCAAAAATGATCTCAAACACACGGTACACAAATCCATTGTCTTAACCACGTGTTTACTTTGTTAGTTTTGGTCTAAGCCCGGTGATTTGTGGGAAGCAAACATTATGAGGAGGTATAAGACCCAAAATTATGGTAAAGTTGTTTGTGTTACCCCATATTCTGGTAAGTTGCTTATTTGTTTGGTATCGTGATTAACATCAACCATAAAGATAAGTTTTGTGGCAACTCTGAGGTTAAGATACCCATTCAACTAAATGAAGCCAAGTGAAATCAATTATTGCCTATTATAAATGCTCATCACAACATTACAACCAACACAAAAGCTTTAAATGACAGTGAAATTGCGGACATGGTCATAGAGTTAAAGGTGAGTTTATACAAAAAAATGGTGTTTGCAATGGTTAAATGTAGTTGTTTATAGGAGTGGCTTACAGGCAAATCAAGCTTAAGAATGCATAGTGATGGAGACAAAGGCCAATTGCATAGCGGCTCTGGTATAACATGTTTTGGTTTTGCTTTGAAGGATGGTAAAAAAGAAAAACTTGATAAAACCATAATCATTCAAACAAGCACGTGCTTTATATTTATTTTGTAGTATGGTAATATTTACTTTAGATTCTGAAAAGTTTAAGGTTAATGGCACTAACTTTGTGTGGGCCTTAAGCAACATTGACCCTCCATCAGCTGATGTCCAAAATGATGGCGATGGATTTGGTCCAGGGGTAGTGCGACATTCTGTTGAAGTTGTGGTGCCTAAAGGAGTCCGTTACTTTTCTTTAATTGTTAGACATTTCATTCGGACTCTGCCTGAAATAAGTGACCTTGCTATTGCAAAACAGAAGCGTTTGGTGGGGTTGTCTTCCAAAAGCTATGCTAAACACACCAAATTGAAACACTCTCTATATGTTTGTCCACAAAACCTGCGCTATAAAGCCAACAACCACTTTCTTCTATCTTCTTCTTATAAATTACCTCAAGATGATGATAAAGAAACAATCATACACCCTGGAACTCTGTTAATTTACAATTTACCTGGGTGCGTTTATTTGTAATTGCATAGTTGATTTAATATTCTTTTCAAGCTTGTGTGAAATGGGTTTGATTGCTTCTTATCAAAGAACTTTTCAAGGACATACAGGAGTAGGATTAAAAGTGGTAGTTAAAAAAGAGTGTGTTGCCAAAGAGTACATCAAGACTTTACTCAGTTACATTTAATGTTATTGCAGATATTTTTCAAGTGATTGGGCGGTTGTATACTCTACTGCAACAGAAATATCTCAAGATAATGTTAGTGCGCTCATTAAAAAGTCACTGTATTTGCAACGGAATGTCGACAATGAAGATGAAGGTTGTACTTTTTTTATAACCCCCTGCACTCTATTAAAACAACATGTTGATGTTGATTATGATTCACTGGGCTGTACGAGCTTGACATAGACTTATGTTTTGTTGACATTGTATTGTAGGCGCCCGTCAACTTGGAATTGTGTCAAGGTGGTATGTTCATGGCTTTCTTTATTATGGAAAACAGCCTGTTGTGGTTTTTAGAAAAATCAAACGGCTAGGAAATAATCTCTCTCTTCACCTCAATTGCAAGTGCTGCACACTGCGTCCATTATTCTTGAATATATTTAGTGATGTACCTTCTGACAAGAACATGTCTGATGAAGATATAATAACTAAAGAAAGTTTTCATTGGAATACAATCAAACAATTAGATGGTACGATTTTTTTTTTTGCAACTTTTTTTTCTAATGCTCCTTTTATTACAGTATTACCCACACTAGTAAATCAGTTTGCTTACACCGGAAAGCTATCCAAAGAAGACAAAAGAAAATGTGATTGTACGTTGGTTGTAAGAGTATTAAACGTCTAAATTGTTTTATAGGTTTAGATAAATTGTGTAGGAAACAATAAATAAATTTATGCTCATTAAGTGGAGTTTTTTTTCCTTAATTGTAATCAACAACAAGCAACAATGGCTAACGTGTATTGTGACGCTTGTAAGACATGGTATACATGGAGACATTATCATTACAGGCACTTAAAATCTAATAAACATACAACGGCGACCATAAAGCTAGGTACATGTACAAAATACCTCAAATGTACTTAGTTAATTATAGGAATGGGCAAGCGGAATAGAGACTTTTCTCAAGGAAACAACAATAACATTGGCAAAGCAAAGAAACGGATTAGAACTCATGATATTAATTTGGGAGATTCAGCAAATGCCAGTGAAAGTGTCGACCATCTGCTTGCTTTTAATCTAAATACTGATTGTGATGCCAATAGCAATGCAATAAGTCACAACAGTGACTCTGAAAGTCAAAGTAGTGTGGACAGTGGATTTAATGGCACTGGTGATGAGAGCAATGAAAGCAGTGTCAGCGACGGGTTTGAGGAACCAGTTTATTTAAGAGATGACAATACAAAGCTACCTTTAACAGATCTTCCTCACTTTTTAAGTGTTGGTGGTGAGGCTATGCGCAGTGGTGAGTTAACAGTAGCAATTAGTGTAGCATTAATTTGTTTGTTAAAGAATTCGGGCAGTTGTCTGATGAGCAATGGAAAAAAGAACAAAGGCCTCCAGATTTTGAGCCAAGTGATGACTTTAACTCTGCCTCTCCTCAACAAAAGCTTGGTTATTTGTTGTTTGCGCTAAAGTTGGAACACAAGCTGTCTTTGGTTTTGTGTAAAAAAATTTTAGAGCTGTTCAACACTGCCTTGGTTCTTTTTGGACTTGACGCTAATGGTACGTAACATGCCACATTGTGATTATCTCTTATGTTGGGTTTGTTAGGCACTGTGTCTGTTTCTGTGAACACATTGTTGAAAGAAATTGCTACAAAAGTACATTTACCAGTCGTATGTGCCTTTGTCCTTGCTTATTGTTTTACATTAGTTTTTGCCTCAATTTCCACCTGAAATAATATCAGTGGACAAAAAAACCAAGTCAGACAAAGTTGTATACACGACACAAGTTCCTTTTTACTCTCCATCAGAGCATATCAAAAGAGTGTTGTATTATTTGCCCACAAGAAACAGCATCGCTGAATGTATAACTGATGGACCATCCACAATGCACACACACTATGAAGATGGAACTACAAAAGCAGAGAAGGTGTACAAAGGTCCAGAAACTGGGACCAATGTGAAAAAAGTGTTCGCAGATGTACTTGACATTTATGAGGCAGACAAAAACAACACTATTTTACTCCCAGGTATACTATACTTTATCTTTTGATTGTTTACTCACTGTTAATAAATAGCATATATAAGCAAGGATGATTTTACATACGATAAAAAAGACAGTTTGGGACCTTTGTATATGGTTGTTTGGAATTTGCCTAACAGTGCCAGTGCTACTGGAAAAATGTTGTTGGCTGTGCTACCAAAGTGTTTGCATGAAGAAGATCTTTTGGAACATGTTGTAAATGATTTTTTAAAGGTGTACAATGGCATGAGATGTTACATAAAAAGTGAACAAAAGGTACGGGCCAATTTTATTGGGTTTTTTTTACAATTTAATCCAAAAAATAGTACTTCACAGTGTATTTGAGGTTGTCTAAGATATTGGGTGATTCACCAGGCTCAAATAGATTGATATGTACAAAATCCTTCACTATTGATCAACTTATGTTACTTTTAGCAATGAGGAGTCCAACATCTCATTATCCTTGCCGAATATGTAGAGTGCCAAAAAATGCCTTTCAATTAATTACAGAAGACAATGAGATTGTAACAGCCACAAGAAACACACTCCAAATCCTCACCATGGCACATGAACACTCATATAGTGATCATATTAAAGATTGTTTTAGCATTCACAGGCAGGTGAGCAACAACCCACAAATTTAGTTTTACTTTAGATTAACTGGTATTTTTTTTTCTTTTAGTCTCCGTTCAGTAAGCTGTTGAACCATCACTTTGACTTTTTTTTGGATTCTCCATATTGTCCATTTCATAACATCATATTGGGCATAGCTAAAAATGTGTTGGATGCGGCATTGGCTAAAATGCAAGAGCTGCAACCCAAAGAAACATTTAAAAAAACTCTAAATCGTAGAATCAAGTATGTTAGAAAACAAAATACAGGGTTAGGAAAGTACGTACATGTTGTTGTCTTGATGTATTGATTCAAAGTCTTATTAGAATGAAGGCAGTGTGGAATAATACAGGATGTTTAGTATCTGAGAGTTGGGATGGAACAGACATGAGAACCTTTTTGAAAATGTCTGCTCTGGTTTTTCGCCACATTTTACCTGATGACCTCATGTCAATGTGGTACCTTTCTATTTCTCTTTGTGTGGCCCTTTTATTGACCAATTTAAAGGAAGCATTTATTGGCTTTTGTAGTATTGACACAAAGAGATTTTATGTCAGAACGTCAAGTCAAAAGTGTTACGGTCAAATACAAAAACTTATTGAATGAAATAAAGCTCAGTTTACCTGGTACTGTTTGCAATTTGCTTTTTTTGTATGTGTCTGATCATTGACAACTTATTAGATCTAAATTTAGACACAACAAACTTTCACGTGCCTTACCACTATGAATACATGATTAAACGATTTGGAGTTTTTAAACACTTTAGGTACACTTTTATGAAGTGGTTGTGATTAACTACATTATTAGCACTTATGCATGTGAATCTAAGCATGCCACCATCAAAAAATGGAAGTTGTCGTCCAAGAACCATGACAAAATAAAGTGCATGAAATGTTCCGTTTTCAACATACCAACAAAGCATAGGGACATAGTAGACAAAGAAATACCGTGGTTAATGCTATCATATATTGGCAAGTTTGATGCCCTTTGCACTTCCGTGCTACATGATCAATACAAAGATAACATTGAATTGTCAAGGAAAGTGATCACTCCTCCATTTTACAAAAGACCAAAGGCACACTGGATTTTACGTAAGCAATGCAAACAAAAAAATTTACATCTCACTTTGTTGTTAGGCAACAAAAGATGTGTTAGAGAGTTATGCCACATGGAAAAATTAGCATTTGAAGCCACATTCCCTGCTGATACTAGAAGACTTATGTCAGAACCGTTTGTTTCCTATAACTCTGTAACAACGGAAAATCTGACAATGAAGCTTTCTGTCTCAAATGAAACTCTTTTTAAATCATGGAGACCGGCAAAGAGAGAAACTAAAAAAGACTGCATATATGTTAAAACTCAAGCCATTTATCAAAGCATCACTGACAACAATCAGGTGTTTGTATTTGGAGAGTGAGCTGTTTGTAGTAGTGCAACAACTAATTTACTCATGTAATTCTAGGTACTTTACTTTAAAAAACCCAAACAGCCCATACGATGCCAACAGTGAGCTATTGACGTGCAAAACCTTCCCTTCTTGCTTTTGAAACACTAACTTTGTTGTAGCGTTGAATTTGCTGACACAATAGCATGTGTACCACTAAAAAATGTGTACAAGCTAGCGCAAGTATGTACAACCAGTGACGATGGAGAGCACCTCATTAACTACTATCACTTTGCCATCCCTTCCTAAAATACTCCGCATTCATCATTGTAGTCAATTAAATTAGTAAATTTTTAACAATTTTTTAAACTCACCATGTCTGCTGAGCCGCCATCAAAGAAGCAAATGAACGAGGAAAATTTGAAAGCACTGGTTCAGTACGCTTTTTCTTGTTATTATTTTGCCAGTTATTAATTACAGTTTAGAAAGCTTGCACATCACGTTCGAGCCTTAGAACAGGATGTGAAGACAATAAAGCAAAATTTTGGAATGACCACAAATCAATCCAAGCCGGAGATTGCCACTACAAACGTGCGCTACCACTTGTTTTTGTATTAAAAACCACACTAATAATGCAATAGTCGGAAGTTGGTGTTATTGCTCAAAGACTTTATTTAGAGGCCGGAGCTCTTAGTTCCAGTGCTAAAAAAAAAACATGGGAAGCATTTAAAACCACGTGGAGAACAAACCCAAAATTTGCAAAATGTGACTTGAACTACTCTCAAGTTAACAATGACTATTTGCTAACTACAAGGACTTTTAAAGCATACGTGAGCAGGTATTTGGTAGAAATAAAATCCAAAATTCCACAAATTTCAAAGGCTTCTGTTGGTACGTAAAGCATAAACAACTTAGCGTTTAATGTCTAACCTGTTATTAGTTGCTATTTTTAATTTAGCACTTCAAAACAAAGTGTTTCATTTTAAAATTCCTTTTACAATCACCGTGGCTTTAAAAGAAATGGTACAAGGATGGGTACGAATTTACCTTTGTTTTTTTTTATTTATTTGTGATTTAATATTGTTCAGATTACAGAATACTACACGCTCACAATGGATGCTTTACAAAATAAGCATGGAAAATATCAACAAACTGGCCACAATTACTTTACAACAAATGGACATTACAAACACATGTGCGGCTTTTATTTTTCACGTGTTTTTTTTCTTCTTTTTTTTTCCCTCTCATGCTTGTTGTAGCGACACATTTATTGATGATTCAGAAGGTGATATGGATATAGCTGATATAATAAATTTATTAGAAACCACAAATTCAAGTGCCGAGGAAAGTGAACAAAGTAATAACATTGTCGACAAACGTGTTGTGAATATGGATGCCAATACTACTGGTACGGCTGATTTCTTTGCTTTTATTCACAGTTGACACAATGTAGGTCTTGAAAAAGAGAATGAGGAAGCACCTGTAGAAAAAAAAAAGAAAGAGCAGCTATTGCTAAATGATGTAGTTTCAGTGCGAGATCTCAAGTTTAAGTTTAAAGATTTTATATGGTTGTTCACCTCAGATGGTACACCGAATGCACGTCAAATGGATGCTTATATGAATTTGGCGAAAATAGCAAGGTACAGTGTTGATTGCATTTGATGAAGCTAACGGGATTTTTTTGATAGCAAAAAAAAAGGTACATTGCATTCCTTTTTTTTTTTTGTTAACAATTCAAGATTACTACCACAAAGTCACAGTGATTGGTTTAAAGCAAGACTTACCGGCTGTTTCTTCAATGGTACATGTATTGGTAGGTATTGTGCTAAATAGCTTTAGGACGTTGAGTTGAAGAGCCATTCCGTGTTTGCCTTGATTCCTTTTTACAAGAATTCGGAAAATCATTTTATTGTTTTTGACTCAATCGCCGACATAGAAGATGACTTTTATACCTCTAACATGTACTTTTCTTTTACTATGCTACAGTGTATTGTTTTTACTATTTTTTAGTGCTTGGTTTTCTATTGTTGCAAGCTCTGACAGCATTTACACATACTGTAAGTAGACATTGGGAGGTTCTTTTTCCTTATCTCAAATGCTTTAGGTCCAAGTGCAAATGTAGATGAAATACTTGGCTTTGAAACCAGCATCGCCAATTATAAAAAAGTTGTGCCGGCATCTATTGATTTGCCAACATGTAAGGTATTAGGAGGTTCAATTGAAAGCTGTAGAGATAGCTCAGAGATGGTGGCAAGATACGTGATAAAAGCCGCATTGATTGAAAAAAAACAAGTGCTCTCACAAACTTTGGCAAAGTGTTAATTGTTTCATAGGATGATAAATCAATAGTTTTGACGAGGATAAAGGCAAATCATAAGAAAACTTTGAGCAAAAAAGCTTTATTGCAACTGTTTCGGGAATTGCACTATGACTCCAAGGCTGACAAATTAGCTACGCATTTTCTCTCTTGTAAGTTTGCTTACAATTTTTTATCTAACAAAAATATTAGTTAAAAATCAAATAGGCCTTCATTCCATTGACGATGTAGCTTTGTGTGAATATTTGGAGTTTTAAACAATATCGTATAGGATTTTTGGTATTTATGGTATTTTATACTGTGTTTTGTAGTATAATAAACTGGTGTTTTTGGTTATTTATGGTATACAATACCAAGTTTCATGGTATAATATACCACTGTTTGTGGTACAAAGTACCAAGTTTTATGGTATAATATACCACTGTTTATGGTACAAAGTACCAAGTTTCATGGTATAATATACCACTGTTTGTGGTACAAAGTACCAAGTTTCATGGCATAATATACCACTGTTTGTGGTACAAAGTACCAAGTTTTATGGTATAATATACCATTGTTTATGGTACAAGATACTAAGTTATGTAGTATATTATACTATGATTTGTGGTATAAGATACTGCTGTTTATGGTACACAATACTAAGTTATATAGTAGAATTATACCATATAATGCATTTTTTCAGGTGAAAAAATATGGTATAAATTCGCACTTTCTACTGTATATTTATGGTATAATTTGGCTGTTTCATGGTATAAATCCTTAGATTTATGGTATATTATACTGGAATTTGTGGTATAAAATTGGAATCAATGGTATAATTATACCACAAATTCATGGTATCTACCATAAAAACAGCTCGAGAATTTTAGACCTGTTTACAAACGCATTAATTATTGTTCAGGCTCTCAAAACCAAATGCGATCAAATTACTTCTTTCGTTTATGAAAACACGATGTATTTAACTTGTACGTATTATTTAGGATGTTTGTATTTTGTAATGATCAATAAATAAAATGACTTTGCATTAAATCTGAACCAAAGTATCGAATAATATTTTGTGTAATTTATAAAGTATTTTTTATTGAAATCTACAAAAAATACATTAAGAAATGCTATAAAGAATACATAGAGAATTTTATATAAAATACATACACAATTCCAAAAGTAATACTCTAAGAATTCTATGAGTAATACTTATGGAATTTTATATAAATTCAATGGGAATTAAGGAAGAGTTTTTCCGTCTACTTTTCCCATAGAAAAACAGGGTGAATTACTTAAAAATTCCCATTTCTATTTTACTACTGTTCAACCAACCAAATAACCATTTTTTATATTATCTTTCCTTGCTTTTTATCTTTTACAAATAAAATCAATTAATTAAAGCATATAACTTGATTACTGTTATATATTAGCCATCAATTGAAATATTTTATATTTTTTTTCAAATACAAATAGAGAGCCTTGATACCAAGCATACCCATGTGCTTTTTTTTATATATAATATGTATTTTTATACTTTAAAACATGCATACTATTGGCATATAACATCAATATCATGTTTAAAATACTACATGGCCACTTACAAGCCTGTAAAAGTAAAAGTTGCCAAAACTTACTTTTTTTGGAAATTCGTCCCTTATTTGGAAGTTTTTGGCAGTCATAAACGTCTAAATTTGGAAGTTTTTGGACAATTTGTCTTAATAAGAAAGTTTTTGGCATGTACAGCATGTAAACTTACTAAATTAGGCGATAATAAGCCATAATATAAAACCCTAACCCTAGTTTAGGTAACCTTAACTCTAATTCACTTCTAGGGCATAACCCTAATTACTGTTAATGTTGGCTAGGGTTAGGGTTTGCATGTTTTCTTCCTATTAGGGCTAGGGTTAGGTTTACAACCCTAGCCACATTAGGCATAGTACAATTTTGTATTAGGGCTAGGGTTAGGGGCGGTTTTGAACCTACAAGCCCTAGTTAGAATCAGGGTTAGGGCTTGTCCAAAAGTATTTTTCTACAATTAACCTGTAAGTTATTGACAGCACTGTAACCAAAAACAGCATAACCAACAACCATTTTGCTGCACATTGCATACCAACAACTTTTTTACTTGTCTACACAGCTAGAAGTTTGTGCTCATAAAGTTTAACAAAGTTTAAGACAAGTTAATGTACAATTCCAAGCTCATCTTAGTGGTTACTTCTCAATCAAAACACTTGAAACAATAGCAGCTTATTATTTAGGTGCTTTAGTTTAGGATGTATATGATAAATGATAAATAATTATGTTTATTCTATTGAAGCTAACTATCATCACTACCAGAACTATCTGAAGAAAAGTCATCATCGTCATCTGCTGGCTCAAAATCTGAGTCTTCTTCTTTTTCATACATAGTCCTCCTTGATACAATACCTCTTGTTATTAATTCTACATCCCCACTCTCTGGTGTGTGGTAACCACGGTCGCTTCCTGCTTCCACATCACGTTTGGGTGTACCAGCAGCTAATACATAACGTTAAATCATCACAAAAGAGCAAAGAATTCAAATTGTTTGCAAAGACATACACAGAACTTCAGAGTGCAACACAAATAGTTTGCGGTTTGATTTGTATGGTACAACTTGGGTGTCTGCCTGCACTTCGACTTGAAATCTCTTTGTAGGCGGCTTCAAATATTTTTGTAGGTACACATTCTTCAACTTGATTTTGCAGTTTGGAATATTATGAGGTAGATCCGCCTACATTATTTGGTTTGTTAGAAGTGCAAACTTTGAATGCAAGTATGTACCAATACACCATATTTATGTATACGAGCATAACGCCTTCTAATCCAAATATAAAATAGGACTGTTAACACCATGCAGGTAATTACAATGGCACCATAAGGGAACTACGCAGAAGTGTCAGGAACAAAAAAGCTAATTGGTTTTTGGGTTTTTTGGGAGGCGTACACTGTTAGCTGCAAATACGCCAATGAGCGTTAGCTGATACATTATCAAACCAACAATAATTAAAGTCCAAGCTGTCAAAAATTGTGCACCACCACCTGTAAAAACGCAAAATATTAGGATCGGAACATATTGCCTTTCTTTTTTGTAGCAGAACAACATACCTTCGAATGGTTGCTTCATCGCCCACATAACATTGTATTTATCGGCCAATAATGAGAACACAAAGTACAACATGCCAAATGGTAGAATAAGTGGCGCCATTGTAGAGTACACCATAATGATGAGTAGCGTTGTAAGCGCATGAGCG
The DNA here is from genome assembly GCA_038496445.1 of Trichosphaerium sp. ATCC 40318. Classification (NCBI taxonomy): domain Eukaryota; phylum Discosea; class Flabellinia; family Trichosidae; genus Trichosphaerium; species Trichosphaerium sp. ATCC 40318. The sequence goes on from JALMLS010000305.1 coordinate 12,901, forward strand.
TACCTGTAACAAGATCGTTAAAAAACCCAGAAAACCAAAAACACCACTTACTTTTCGGCATACTCAAAAGCGCCAGGAAACCAAATATCACGTTTTTCGCGCTTAGTCTTTGCTAGGAAATCCGTGATAACAGCGACAACTAAATCTATAGGTCTCCACAAATCAAGCGTTGGTGCAGCAATACCTAACCAAAAGTGTTTAGAGAAAGATAGCTGGGAAAAATAAGCTAACCTTCTACTATGATATAGTTTATGAAGAAGGTTGCTTGTTGAGGTAAGGACGATGCTAGTAATGTAATGATTTGCTCAGGTCTACGTCGTATCTTCTCAATAACCTTGAGGATTGCACCAGCGATTGTTGATACCAGAAAGACATTGAATACAAGGAAAATGAAAAACTTGACCATCACGGATCTAACAAAAAGAGGTAACCATTAGCTCTGAATGATATCAAAATAAAAGGAAAAAGACAGTACGTTTCAGCTTCTGAGCGAGTAAATTGTTGTTGCATTTTTGTCAAAAAACGAAGTATAGGCACAAGGATAGCCATAAATACAATCAAAACAAGGGCAGGCAAGAAACCTAAGCAACGTTAGAGGCAATAAATGGTCACAACTAAAAAGTGAGAGTGCCTTCTAAAAAGCCCTTAATAACTGCAGGCAGATCGGATTCTAACCACTCTAAACCACGTGTATTTGCTAGAGTCTCGAGATTTGATAATGTTTGTACAAAACCGACTGGTATTGTCCAAAAGAAGATGAGCAAGAAGCAAAGTCCGGCTACAATAAGAGATCTAAATATTTGTGCATTTCTGGTTGTGTCCAAATGCATCCAAATGATGTCCCTAGTCGCAGGTTATTTATGGAACACAACAAAGGAAAGAATAAATAGTAGATTACTTCAGTTCTGGTGCACGGGTTACTTTCCAATCGCGATTGATTTCTGATTGAGAGCACTTTACAGCTTCTCCAATTGTCTAAATAATCAGTTACGCTTTTGGCCTGAAGAACGAAAGTCCACTTACATTTAATGTTGCGAATGCAACGCCCGTGTCTTTACAATACTTGTCCGCTTTGCCCATTTTCTTTATGAGTTTCTTGTCTGCTTTTTTTAACGCCTTGACATGGTGATCTGAAGTCATGTCAGCTTGCAAATTTTGATTACCAATATTTATAATAGTGTACCGATGGCATCTTTTCCATCTGTAAGCTTCACAACATCTTTAACATTCTTAGCAATATCCTTTATCTTCTTTATGAGCTTAGGTCTTTCTCCGTGTTTGTTTTTAGCCCATATAGCTAAGTACTAAGCATGGTAAGGAGTAATTACTTGGCTCGTGCAGCACGCACTTTCTCGATTTCTTCGACTTCTCCTATGCGATGCTGGTGTGCATCACGCAATTTATTAAGCTCTTGAACACGGTGGACCTCAATGACTCTATTATTGTACAGCGGGTTCAGGTAATCCATGATCTCTTGATCTGTGAAACTGGGGATATCTTTGGAACCTAAGTTCAATGGTAAGGGTTTACTTATTTATCATAGCAAGGTGGACAATAATACGTACCGAGTAGATTAGAGAATGTAGTGAGACCTTTTCCACCAAGTGCTGCAACGTTGGAAAGACCAGTTGGAGACTTTGAACTTGCTCTATCCATTACACTTGTGCCGCGCTTTTTAGGGTAAAGAATCAGCAAGACGTGTTTAAGACAATCCAAGTGCGCACCTTTGCCACGTTTTTCATACCCTTTGCTGTAAAATCTGTCACCTTGTCCATACCTGGCAAAAGTGCGAGAGCTTTTAACGGATCAATTGGTATATCTCGTATCATGACAGTGTAATTTTCAGCGAAATGTTCCTGTCCCAAGTAATGGAATCGCTTGTGCAAGAAGTTTTCATAGAACGCTTTTAAAACCCATAATGTCACGAAAGTGTTGTATATCACACCCACCATATGGAACCACAAGAAATTGGAGCCGTTTGGAATATTTGCCATGGTAATCTCATCAATACCTTCGAAAATGAGTCAGTTGTTGATGAAGGACTTTCTTGCTTCTACTTACCTGTAACGAAGAACGCATTGTCTTCTGGTAAAGATGCGTTAGAGCCAGCGAATACTATAAATATAATTAGTTTGTTTGTTTCTTTTACCACTCATTTCTATTCTGTAGCGTACTGTTGACCATAATGAGTACTATACAGCCGTACACTGCATACAAAAATACAAGTTTGAGTGATGTTTGAAGGAATTTAATGTACACCCAGGCATCTAGCCCATGGTACTTGTAGATATCCTCATTAGAAACCTTAATCGTGGCAAATATCCATTGATACCAACCTGGTGGAGGGTGGTCTGGAAGTGGGGCACGCCTAGTCACGGTTGTTAATAATTTTAAAAAACAGCTAACGTCGTTACGCACTTTTTGTAGTACGGCTCCCAAATTGTGCAGTTAGCCTCGTAAAATTGTCTTAGGTAAGGAATCGTTTTTGAAATCACAAAGAGTCCAACAAACAGAAGAGCAAGACCAATGTTGATAAAGAAGGTTGTTACAATACCAACAACATCAGATGACACTAGCGCGCTCAAGTAAGATAAAACTACCTCAAGACTATGTTCATACCTTCGAGCGGTGTGGCTCTAGAGTTCACAGATTGAACTCGAAAATTGTAGGTGTCCATAATGTAAGTAAAGTTATCTTCAGGATCGTCAACTATGCCAAGAGGCTGTCTGAATTCCTAGCCTTATGTTATTTCAAAAAAACACAAAAAGGTTTTTTTTGCTTTACGCTAGTACCTTGTCTCCTCCACCAACATCACCATAACCGCCACGTGTATCACCGTTTTTATCAAAAATTTGGATAACATTTTCAGTCAACAGTCTATCAGTGACATACAAAAACTGTTGGTCTTGGTTTGCGGTCAAATATACTGGAGACGTAAAAAATTCTCCAGATCCCAATGAACCAGATACATCAAGCTGTCCCACAGTTCTAATTATGGATCCTATACAATTTTAGACCTTTGGGTGCAAACTAACCAATTTGTGCGTTTTAATGACTCATTAACAACAAATCATTCATATCAAAAATGAACGGAAGCTTTTACGCACCTGTGTTATTTGATATGTCCCAATACTGTAACCTTTGGCCACCTACGTCAACAGACACTACGAACGCTGACTCCTCTAAAAATGCAATGCCAATTGGGTATTGCATTTGATCTGTCAAAACAGTCAAAATGGCGTAACAAAAAAAAATGGAAAAAAAAATACCACGTGCCTCTGCTAATGCCGTACTCTCCAAACGCAAATTTAAATGATCCATCGCGCTCAAGCACCTGGATCCTGTTGTTTCCAGTATCGGATACGAACAAGTACGGTTGAGTCAAATCATTTGATGCCGCTATGCCCTGACGCATATTAAAAACGGTTTAACGAATGACAATGATCAGACGCTTTTATGGCGGTTGCTAAAACCCGAAAAGCTGCTAAATGTGCAAAAAAAGATTATAGTACCCTGGGGCTATTAAATTGTCGTGGACCACTGCCTAGCTCTCCAAACAGAGCTAATCTGGCGCCTGAGATTCATTTTAGCGAAAAAGATCCAATACGACAGTGGAGTTTTTACACAAAGCCAAAATATAATCCAAATAAAATAATCACTGTAATAGTACCATTAATGCCAAGTGCCACGACGATGCGGTGATTAAACGTGTCACAGATATATATGGTGGACGTGGTGTTAGTGTACGTTGCTGCAATGCCAGAGGGGTGTTTAAATTCAAAGGAGCCACTACCGAGTTGTCCAAACGAGAACTTAAAACCACCTTTTGTGGTAGGTTGGTTAAAAAAAAAACAAACAAAAAAAAAAAACAGAGTTATGAGGTTTGATGACGCGTACCAGAAGTGTCAAAAACTTGTACGCGGTGATTGGTACTGTCAGTGATTGCAAGGCTGATCAAGACAGTTAATTTTGTGGTTTTTACATTAGTTTAAATGGCGCAAAACGGAAAAACGCATTGTAAAGACGTACAATGATATAGTATCGTTTGCTTCTTCGTCAAAGTCTCTGTAAAACGCGATTCCGGTGCTGCCCTCCGAAAACGTTCCCGGTGTGTTGCCCTGCGAGCCAAAGTTTTCGTTGTGTTCGTAGTCCTGGGCTAAACGCCATTAGTGCTTTGAAATTTAACACACGAGTCTCTACGGCGTGCTACCGCATACGCCGTGTTTAAGACTTACCTATTGCGTTGGGTAACCATAATAGCAAGCTGGCGATAAGAACAAGCCTGTACGTGCTATACATTGGGTAGTGATCACGCACTTGTTGGGAACACCGTAAGTGCTTTATGTAGCCTTTCTCACAGTGCCACTATCAAAATTATAATCGAATAATTTGAAAACTAATCGGCAAACTTAACTGGAACGGTACGAACTCCGACAAACATGTTCTGTGTTATTATAAACGTTATTGAGCATGCTAAGACGTTGGTTGGTGATGGTACATTTTCTCGTACACTTTGCCTAATTGGTTTTATCTTGTGGGTGTATTCTTAGACTGTACGCTAAAATCATATAGGCGTATACGAGAAATACGAATAACAGAATGATATAAAACTTAGAAAAAAAAGAACTGTACAGTGATTCAACTCATAAAGTAAACAGTACAATAGCAGTGTATGCCAAAGAACTAAAATAATAGGCTATTATCTACTGAAAAGGGTTTGATTGAGGAGAAACAGCTTCGTCGCTTGGAATTGTATTAGGTACAACTTAACTTGTCCTCAGTTTAAACTCTGCGTATGCATCGAGTTCTACCAGTAGCGTATACAGGCGGAGACGTTGTTGGTGGAGCTGTGCTTGGCGAGGCTGTTGGCATTTCGTATGCAAAAACAAAAGATATTGTGCGTGGAGTTTGTACAAATTGTTGTTCCATTGTGAATCTTTGTTGTTTTGTAAGCTAGTGCATAAGAAAGAAAACATACGTGAATGAATTTGAAGTAAAAGAGACGTCTGTAGGTATTATGCCAGCATTTGTTGATACAAAGTAAAACCCTAGTGTAAACAATAAGTCGAGGTTATCTTTTTTTTACACTTAAAAACGTGAGCACCTGTTACAACATCTTCATCCATAGTGCATGTCATTACTTGAGGAGGGAAGCCAGCCGGTGCTCTTCCTACCTCTAGCAAATACTCAAAAGTTGTAGAGTCAATATCTACCCTGTGTATAGAAAAGCCAGAGGTATCAGTCTCATACTCGACCAGTGGATCATCCAGGTCACTCAAAACAAATCTGGCATCACGTGAAGTTCGCAGTAAATTAAAGTCATTTTGCAGCCTTATTAATTGGCATGAGCCAGCGTCTCCAATACCTACAGCCGCATTAAACTTGTGTTAGTTCGCTTTACTATTTACCTAAAGATGCCACCGTAGCCACAAGAAAAACATAATTTACAAATAGAACCTTCATCTGCTTAGAACACAACATAGTCAAGAGATGTTTACAATGTTGGAATAGTACGTTTTATTTTCGGCCGAAACTAATTAGCGGGACAAAGACCACAAAAAATAGCCATATTTCGCATAAACAAAACTTTTTAAAGGAAAACTAAACATGTACTACAAACTTAGCGCTAAGTTCACAAACCACCTTATAAGCGCTATAAGGACAAACTCTGTACTTTGTTGCCAACTAAAAATGCAACAGCACGATTTTTCACGATTTTGTTCCGTGAATCCATCCGAACTTGTAAAGCACACGTCACGTTTATGTTTTCATCAAGTGATTATGTAGTTCGCGTATCCAAATGAATAGTTGGGCACAAACTTGAAAAAAGTGGTTAGAAATAACGTTTGTTTTTGTTAGCACACGTGATCGCTAAAGGTTAGCTGAAATCTTTTGCGGCACAAAATAAACGTAGATTCGGGCTGTCCACTCATTTATTTACATTGTGTACGAATCATCAACCTGCTGTTGTATATCTACCAATGGTACATCATCACGGACAAGAGACCGAACTTTTCGGAACAAGTCATCATAAATTACGGCAGAGCAAATGTGGTGGACTTCATTGCCAGGAAGTGATTTGTTCAAGTTCTGAACATCCTCAAGTCCTTCCTTATTATCGAGCAATGCACAGCACCGAGTATGCTTTACCAAACTGGCATCCATGAGCATCTTTATAGTGTTTACTGTATCAACTGTAGAATCGTGGTAAACAAGTCTAGGTAACTCTCGTTCCTGGTGTATGTAAGTATATCACTGGTGTATTAACAGAACATTAACATACCTCGTTAAGCGGTACTTGACCTAATTCTATAATATTGAAGCCATGAGAATCCAAAAGCTTCTTTATCGTCCCTGACATGATATTTAAAACAAAAACAAAGTTACAAAAACACGAACCAAAATATCTCTTATTTGTGGTGTCGAAAACAATGTTCTTATGTCCTCTAGCATCTGCTCCATAGTATCTATACACATCAATATTTTATTGCTACCACACTATTAAAAAAAAAGACATACTCTTTAGCCCAGCTTAGAATGGAATGTATCAAAGGTTTCTTGGCATCAATGAGGATGTCAACTTCTTTTCTAATACTCAAAAAATCCTTCAAAGTGAATCTATGACCGCCTCCCATAACCTATACCAATAAATCCATCGACCACATCCTTAAAAACGAAATACGTACGAGTGGCGCAGCAGTATCAGCCTGGAATAAAAATCAAAGTCAGCCAAAAAAAGTAATTGACAATAGTACAACTTGTAACGCACCAGTAACACGCGTATAACATCAACATCCTCAAATGCAGGAGTTTTATTTTGTCTTACCATATCTCTAATTATCCTGAAACCCTTTCCAACAACGTCAGAATTGCCGAAAGAGGAATAACTAAATGTTATCAAATACAGTACCTGGGATGCCTCTTGAAGTGAGAGATCATTTGAATGTTCCTCAGCAAGAGCAAGTGCCTACAAACTATAGTTAGCAACATCACACTGCCTCAATTCAGAATAACATACCTCTTCACCAACACTACTATCACCTTCTACGATAAGGTGCTTCTTGCCACCTATTGCACGTCAATAACCAAGCACCATAATAAAACGCACTCTTAGATTTGATAAACCATTTTGGATCAATTTTGAAACCATCCCACTACGCATAACATTAAAAAAATCTGTGAACCTATCAAGCTAGTTTTACGTGTTCTGTGTGACCATACTCATTTCGCGGAACAGCCCAAAATACAGGTATAGTACCATCTATACGATTGTTAGCTTATCACACTTCAAAATAAAATAATATGACTTACCACGTGATAAAAGGTTGATAGTTTTACGCCATAGTGAAGGTTCAACAACCACAGGAATAATATGTTCACCATCTCTGTCAATTGACATGAGTGTGACATCACTAGTCTCACCAGCAAAACGAATGACACGTTCCTAGGTACCACTTAACTTACCATTTCATCAAAAAGGAACTTACGGATATTGTATTCTTAAGGAACGGTTCATTACCAGTGTATAAGCTATCTGCATAACGTTGTGAAGCCTGTGTACCTTGGCTAACGAGATTGAAAATTTGCGCAATGCCTACAAGGTGTTTGTAACAATACAACTAATTACAACATACCCACAAATCCAGCTATAATACTGCGGAGAGTGAATGCCCCTTGTATCTTAAGTATATCTTTGGCAATATTTTTTGATGTAGGCTGTAATAAAGAGAAATGAGCACACGTGCTTATCAGTAATTTTTTGGTGCAAAGCTAAAATAGTTCATGTAGCGCTACAACGTACAGTCATGTCACGTAGAAGTACTTTAGGGTCAAGACCAATACCCTTTGCTACAATATCAGCGGGTTTAGTGCCCCAGATAATTGATGGGAACACATTCTCTAGAAACCGACTGTTAGGTTAAAATATTACTTTCAACGCTCTTACCCCACGCGTATTTGACCATGAAGGCATTTCTACCGATAACAGGGTTTGACAGCAAATAACCCTCATACATTCCTTGTTTGAATTAGTCGGAGTAACACTTTGTAGTAGCTTTATCTAACAAGTCGTTTCGTAAACGAGCTAGTTGACAAAAAAACGTTCTTTTTTACGAAAAAGATACAAATTGTGCGTACCGGAGCCCATGACTACTGTAGCAGCGAGGGAGATGCCCGCCATATTCGATGGATCAAGCAAGACGTTAGAAAAAGCGGAACGCGCGATTCTGCCGTAAACTTCAAGCCCGCACTCGAAATGAAGCCACTGTAGCGACTGTTGTGATGTCTTTGGCCATTCCGTAGATTTACTATCATCACGCGTGAGTACAATAGATAAATAAAACACTGTACGGTAATGCCATTCTAGTGATGCAATAAATGTACCAAACCGTAACAATTAGCGGTTTGTAATTCAAACAAATTCCTGCGTTTTGTAAATACTCAGCGCTACACCAGTCTCAAGGCGTTTGCACGCCCACACCAGCTCAGAAATCAGTACAAACGTCATTACAGCTCACGTATTTGCATGTGATGGCGGACATTAGAGAAAAATGGGTCCAACATGGCAAAGACATAGCGCCAGTACTAGAAAATCACAAACGTGAGCTAAAGGCGTCATTACAAAAGCACGGTAAATTGCCGGATACCGCATTACGCGTAAACCAGCTAGACGCTGAGGTGCTGGATCATGAACTGACAGACATAATGAAACTGCAATTTAGTAAAATATTTTCCTTTTTTTCGGTACGTTGAGGCTGCTGTGCTACTCATACGCCATAAAAACGCTCAAAACATATTTAGCCCGAGCTTATAGAACGAATTGAGCCAGAACTTGATGCTATCCTACAACTCATCCTATTTCGATTCAGTGTTTGGAATCTGGGCCGTACATACGGGCAGCAACTACAGAACTTAAAACTAGGCGGAATTACATGGCTTCACAAATTTGCGTACGCCTTTATATTCATAGGTGGCAGATACATCCACAAGCGATCAGAGCCTTACATACAACGCTGGGGCGCCAAACCAAACGTACTAAAAGCCTCCAAAACATTTTATTTTTTTGACACTTCAAATGAGTCCTTACCCTGTAACTCCTTAGGGTTCGCTCAAAAAAACCTTGTGGAAGCTTATAAATTTCTTGGAGACTTTCTACGAAGTCGCCACAGTGCTCAATTTTGTACTGTTTCTCGTGTCAGCCAAGTATCCTGTAGCACTTTTTTTTTAACTTATTTAATTTTTATTCTTCCTTAACACTACGCTGATATGTAAATGTTTTGTATAGATGCTTAGGTCTACGTTTAGTTTATTTAAGATCATCTGCAGCAAGACATGTCAATTTCGAATTCATGAATAGACAACTTGTGTGGAATGCATTTGCTGAATTTATGGTATTTGTAATGCCAATGATTAGTGTTGGTAAGTACTTCTTTTTTTTTTTGCAGTGTCTTTTACCCTAATATGCCCTGTAGAGAAAGTTAGTGCACGCCTATCACGTGCATTTTACCTTACACGTGTTGATTCTACAATACCTGATAATGTATGTGCTGTTTGCCAAGAGAAGCCAAGCTCACCTTTTGTATCAAACTGCAATCACACTTTCTGCTACTATTGTTTAAAAGAAGCGCGTATGATAGACCCAAAATTCACTTGTCCAAAGTGCGGACAACATATTGACTCCATGTCACGATGGCGTAAATAATATTTCAAAGAACGTATCTTTGTGGTAGCGAGTATGAAAAAAAAAGAAGCAATCAAAAACTTGTACATAAAATAAAAATTGTAAGTGTCAAAAAAAAGAATAGTAGTGTCTCGAGCGCTCGATAGATTTTGGACGTACAAGGGGCACCTCTACAGCTTCTTTCGACGTGGGTATAAGACTTGAATTTGACTTTTTTGTCTAGCAGACTTATCCAAACGCAAAGACATTTCGCAATGGCCAGTAAGGGTGGTAAAGGCGCAAAACCGTCGAAGAATAAGGCTGCTTGGGATGATGGCGAGCTAGTAACAGCGTTTGACAGAGCGGTCGATAAATACATTGCAGTACATAAAGGAAGACTACGTACGATTATTTAGCGCGTATAAAAAGCTAAATTCGTTTGCAGTGGAAGAAATTAGGGCTGAAGACGAAGCAATTGAGGTACGACGCGTGTTTCTAACATAAACTGTCGCTTAAACCCGTAACTGATAAAATAGAAGAACCAATACGAAACACCAAAAGAGCTTGCTCCTTTTACGCCTGTAGAACCTGAAGAAGAAGCTGAGGTATCCAAAGAACCAACCAAGCAATCGCAAGGTGAAAACAGCGATGTTAAATCGGTATGTCAAAGAACCAAGAGCTATGACACTTGGAATCGTTAGTTCAGAGTTTGTGTTTGGCTGACGTCTATTGTTAGCAAAACAAAGGACAAAACGGATCAGCGAGGAAAAAACGGAAAAAGAAGACACAACAAGCAACAAGCAACGAAGAAGCCACACGGTACAAGAAACGCCAAAAAACGTTAGTGAGAAACGCATGACAACTCTGCTCCTTCTAAAATCCAATTTCTTTCAGTTTTTTTTTTATCACGTGATTAGTATTAAATATTACAAGTGCATACCCGATGCTCTGTTTCTCGAAGTGGCGGTTGTTAATTTTAGTTGTATTAGTGTAAATATATACCTGACTTTTGTATGTAGAGATGGTGCACCTACAAACGCTGAGGAGCAACAAGATAAAACACAAGCACCAGCTCAAGAATGGCCAACACAAGCTACTTCGGGAGGTCAGTATGATTACAATACTGCTCAAGCAAGCTGGGGTGCAGGCTACAACGGTCAAGCCTACCCGCAACCACCAGCGCAAGACTATAGTCAATACTATAATCAATGGTATGGCTATTCAAATCATCCATGGGGCCAACAACCTGGTACATGGCAACAAGGACAGCCGCATCAGCCTCCACAGTCTGCTCCAACTACCCAAGATTCTTCCGATGACGAAGAGTACAAATACACTAGCATATCTATTTTCAACTAACCCACCTAGGCTTCCTAATGCTCCTGCACAGCACAACGCCCCACCCAGTAATCAATACATGTACCCTCCACATCCACATCATCATCCTCATCCACCTGCTCCACATGTACGTTACTAATGATAAGCACTTCATTCTTTGATTAATAAAATATAGATGGCACCTCCTATGCCTCCTCCAATGCCCACTCAGGATCCTGCACTCAAGAACCTCTTATTGTCTTTTTACTACTCTGGATACTATGCCGGACAATATAGCGTACAAAAGGGCAATGGAACATTCTAGTATAAAATACGTGAAAAAAAAAAAACTTGTACAAAAATAAACAATACCACACAACACTCTGATGGTACGACCCACAACCTAACGCAGCAATCAAAGTTGCTACCAATCAGTATGTAAATTTGCTGTAAAATGACGTAATAGCCAAAGACTACGCTGTGACTTTCTTCTTTTTCAGCTCCCAACAACAATGCCGAGGCAAATACAGGTCCTGGTGCCTAATAGTACGCTATGTTTGTTCGTTTATGTAGCTCCAATCTTTTTTAAAAGCACTACACCTAATTTACGTGTCAAGGTGATACTGGGTCCATGCTTGTTATCCCTACAATAGGGAACGTTGTACAGTACTTAAAAAGTTCTCCGCACGTTTTTGCATTAGGTACACGAAAAGGGCACGTGAGTACTTATTTCTCACTACTTCTAGCCGAATTCCGAGGTGCAGAGACTACAATGTATCAATTTCGTACTCAAGACAAATACGTTGGAATTATAATGGATGAACTATCTGAGCACGGCGTAGGCGTAGATTTTGGCGTGGTAGGTAATCGAAAAGGCCCCACTTATTTTTTTTTCCCAACTGTTGGGGTTTTTTTTTTTGTGACATTACTCCCTTAGATATATTGCCACTATCATCTACAAAACCAAGACTTAGCGCTAGCAAAGTGACACCGCTCACTAGAAAAAAATACAAGTACCTTTAAAAACAAAAACGCAATGCACACGTGTTGTACAACAAAGTTTGCTAATTGTATTTTTTCTGCAACAAAAAAGATTATCGGAACGTGTATCTATAGAAGAAATTTACGAAACAGTTGACAGTCAGCTTCACTTGACCTTTGATTACTTAGCAATGACGCTTGTCGCATCGATAATAGCTGGTTAGTCAACACTCATCCAAACAACAAAAAAAATAGAAAACTAACTAAAAAACCACAAGGTGCTGGGTTAGCAACAGACAGCTCAGTTTCTGTTGTAGCATCAATGATTGTATCACCTCTTATGGGTCCAAGTAAGATAGCCAATCATAATAATATTCTTTGCTAATTTGCTTATCCAGTAACGGCTTTAACATTCGGAACAGTCATTCAGTACGTTGTACAAGATAATACAAATATCGTAACTGTTTATAGGAGCAAAACAATGGTTTATAAGGGTTTCAGAAATGAATTCTATGGCCTGGCACTTACATTCCTGGTTGGTTTTATATTTGGTATTGTGCTCATTTTTACAAACGTCAAATGGCCGACATACGAAATGACATCAAGGTATGCTTTAAACAACCACCCAAAATTCCGTTCTCAACTTCTACTATAGAGGGACTCTGAGCGGTCTATGGGGAGGTATAGTTGTCGCTATACCCAGTGGTGTTGGTGTTGCATTGGCTATTACAGGTCCTTACTCTGGCGCTCTTGTAGGTACTCATTAAAACTTGCGGATTCAACACGTTTTGTTGGTGTATATTATGGAACTAATTTTTAATCTAAAGGTATTGCTATAAGTGCTGCATTACTTCCACCAGTTGTGAACTCTGGGATGAATCTTGCATACGGATTGATGGCTTATTGGCTCGATATTGATCATGTTTCTGGTGGTCAGAAATCAAGGAGAATGGCAAAAGAATGGCTGATGATTGCAATGTATTCCTTTATTCTTTTCCTTTTGAATTGGGTTTGCATATACCTCGCTGCTTTGTTATTTTTTAAGGTATGTATCGTTGATGACATACATCAACTCTTATTTTGAGGACTTTAAGCAATTTCATTGTCACCTGTTGTCATCTGAAATGAGATATTAATTCTCTGCCTATTTTACTTTCATGTTTTACGCGTCGTATTGCACCACGTGAATATGTTCTTCTATTTTGGGCGTATTTTAGAAAGTATTGATTATTTAATTCGCGTTTAGATCAAACAAATAAGACCGGATAAGCATAGAGCACGACGAATGAAGTGGAGAGGTAAAGCAAAAAAATGTGATAAAACTGACTTTCCCTACCTAGATTTACCTCCTGTAAGCCATCCATCAACAATATTAGTTGATCCGTTGAGTGCATCTACAGAGGATGTGGAAGGGTTATTGAACTGAGCTTTGTAGCAACTCGACGACCTGTGGCTATTTTTGGTTTGCTTTTTTTTTACAGAATTGATGTAACTTTCCGCTGCTCACGCTGTACTACATGCATAAAAAAGAGAATTTTCTTACATACTTTGGTACATTGTTGGCTTCAACCCGTTTAGAAAAATTAACTGTTAATGGAAAATACGTGAACTAAGAATAAGTTCCACAAGGCAGATCAGGTTTATTGTCAAAACGCATCAACAGAACTGGAACGGTACTTAAAAAAATCTGAAAAATTCTTACATATCTCAGAATGATCGCCAACGAGATAGCTCGCATTGCTTCCACGGGAAAATTATTTTTTGTTCGAAAAACGTTTTTCTGTCCCGTTTTACCCACGTTTCGAAAAAGAGTACCAAAGACTTGAAAACGCCACGACTGTATCTTTCAGTTTTATTTTATCATGATGTCAACTTTTCCGGCGAATATAATCAATACTGCGCTACCGTAACCTCCAAGCGCTGTAGAACCAAAACGTCTTATTCTACTTTCATGATACACACAGAGCATCATAAATTGCGTTATCCAATATTATTTTGTGAAAAACGTTTATGATAAAGAGAAACGCAGTTAATGCGTTATTAATCGTTGTTTTTAACATACAGACAGCGTTTGGTAGCGCGTTAACTACAATTCACGCGTTTGGGTCAAGCGAGAAATACCGTTCACTTAACAATTTCTTTAAACGCAAAAAGTCAGTACAACGACATATCATCATCTGGCGGCATTGGTAGTAAAAGGCAAGAGTGGCACTTCGATGATAATTGGCGTTTACAGAAATTTCGTCAAATTTAACTGACGCACCGTTTATAGACAGCAACTCCACGAGAACGTTAACAAAACATGACTGCACAAGTAGAAACACCCATATATAATAACGAGAACTTCATAGAGCTCAAAAGAGAGCTTCTAACCGTGAGAGAAAGAGATCCACAACCAGTAGACATAGGTAGCTACAACCGAGAGAAACTGTTCGATATGGACGACCTACGCGAAACCTTCTACAACTACACCATTTCTTTCCTTAGCGAAGTGTGGCGACATGAACAAGAACTTGCCGGAGGTACGCTTAGAAAGAACTACCTACAACACCATAGAACCCGCGGGTCAATTAAAAAGACCTTATCCAAATTATAAGGTTTTTATTTGCTCCAACTTTTTTTTTTTTTTTTTTTCGCTTTTGCCAAATATTGCAATTCGCCGATTTACTTCAAAACTAACTAAAACGCACTTAATTTACCCGGGGTAATCTTACCCCCAAGTTTTACGGAACTTTTGTTTTGGGTGAATTTTTTTTTTTGTTGGTTGTTCGTTTTTTTTACAACTTCTGTATTTAATTATCGCATTTTCTGACTGCGTCTCTAGGTCAAGAGAGAGTTATACAGACCGTTCTGCTACAAACGCTTGGCTCTAAAGCGGCGGGATTGCAAAGTTTTTACTGCAACGCCAGCGATAGCACTTGTCGTACAAAAACGCGTTGGCAAGAGGTGGCGGAGAGTCTTTTTAAAGAATTATGGAGTACACCGACATTTGAACCGTCGACAAACAAAACTCATTTACGGGCACTCACACAATGGGTAGCTACACTAAGAAACGAAGATCAAGAACTAGCCAAAATCGTTGAGTATTACATCAACACTCTTCGGTAAAACTGAAAGACTACGCGTCTTGCCTAACTCCCCCTTTTTACCCGCTTGTACCTACTCCCTAGGAGACCCCTTTGTTCTCCTTTTGTAAATACCCACCACTCAATTCTCGAACATAACCACGATACCTAAGAAACTCCTGAAACCTTTTGTACATAGAACCGATAATCTTATTTTGTAGACTGGCTGTAATAAAAATACTCAAAATAATCTATTTTAAAAAACAAACTGTTCGAAAAAAAAAGCATTCTACACAATTGCCCTCACTTGTTTTTCTTTCGATACTCATCCTGTTTTATTATGGGGTATCGCTATTGTGAATTATTGCCCAACCCGTAAAAACGTACGCTTATGTACTAGCGCAAAAATAGGAAAGCAGAAAGACAAAAAAACAAAATAAATCAAAAAAGAAAAACCCCAATAAATCAGGTCATGTAGCGACTACTGCGAATGTTGAATGCTCCTACACACTCACTAATATGTCTTTCTTATCACAGTTGCCGAAGCGTTGCGATCTTTTGTTCAGTAAGCGAGAAAACGAATTAACAAAGGCGTGCAATACTGCACGCTTGTTTTATTAATATAGCAATACATAGCAAAAAAAAAAGATAACAGAGCACATTATACGTGCTCCAAGTTATTTACCATAACGCGGAGTTTTTTTTTTCTGCTGGCACTAAACATTTCTTTCCTTTCTAACCTTCTTGGCAAATATAAGCGGCTAAGCCACCATATTCAATAAAACCATCGTTGTCAAAATCACATTCAGTTAGAAATTCGTTCGCCTATCACAAAAATCAGTTATCACATACGAGTGTAATGTAACGTTGGAGGAAATTAAATAAATATAGCGCAGCAAGGACTTCCACAAGAGTGGTGTTTAATTTCAAGAGATAGAGGTGAAGAGCTTGTTTTTTAGCTGCGTAAAAGCCAAAAATATATGAATAGATTTTATCAAAAACACAAAAAGTTGACAAGAATCACTAACGTGTTAGTAATCACTATTAGAGGTGGGTAGTCAACTTTTGATAGTACGCCCGTTGTACCAAAAAGGAAGATCCCACAACAACAAAAGCGTGCAACTGTTCACAAAAAATGCCCAGAAAAAAAAAATCATGTCAACGTGCTGCGTTAAACTATTTTTCCACAGCATCGATGATCTTGCTCCGCCACGAGATTTTTTACAGTTTTAACAGTCCATTTGAAGTAAGTGCATTGTGTTGCAGTTTTTTTTTTTTTTGGCCCAAAACAGCTACAATTACGCAATTCAAAGTTCGTACCTCTTCTCTGGTCATTTTAGCGCCTCTAGTCATAAGTACGACGCGAAGATCGTCACATGAAATGAAACCATCCTTTTACTGTATAAATAACATGCGAGGCATAGTTGTGCGTACTTTGTCGTCGTCAAAGTTGAAAAAAGCATCTAATACGCAAATAAACGAACAAACTCGCATTACGCCTACTGATTTTATTATACGCACCTTTCAGCTGTTGAACCGTAATAGCAGGCTAGTATTTTTGTTAAAGGACAGTTTATACTGTCGTCTGTCGTTGCAATTGATATAAATTCTACGTACAGCTGCAGCCATCTTGGTTTTTCAAGTAAGTGATAAATTCTTTAAGTTTGTATTTCGTTGCAAACAACAACTTGGTTCACTTCGCAATGAGGGAATTAGTAGTTTTCTTAGGGAAGTGGCATAACATGCTGCTTTTGGAGGCGCCTATCAGTGCAACACGTGCTCATTGAAAATGCAGAACTGCCAGTCCTTTGCTAGCACGAAAAGAAATTTAGTCACGCCTAGTGCACTACGAATAAGAGGTACAGCATCTATAGTGTTGTATCTCTAGGCGCAGGAATTGTGTTGACCGAGGTAGTCGACAACAAAAATTTGGGCGCCTACTGATTAAAACACCAGTAAGCGAAAGGTAGAGAATACCATAAGATAATAAACACGCCGCCGATGCTCCAGTAGATTCAGAATTTAAACTCTGTAATTCCATGGCCGTCACAGCTGCAGATAACGTAGATGAACAGACAAAGCACCCGCTAGAAAACGAATGGACTTTCTGGTATGACAAGCGACAGCAGAGAAATCGGCGCGCACCAGGAGAAAAACAGAACTATGAAGCTAATTTGAAGACTGTTGGTATATTTGGAGCCGTATCCTTTTGTTTAAAAGCAATACAACCTGCGTAGTTGTGCAGCGTACCCAAAAGTCGCTGATCTCTCAAAAAAAACTGTTTTTTTTCCTTAACTAGCTACTACAGGTAGAGGACTTTTGGAGGTAACCAGATCAAATTTCCGTTTCCTTTTACGCCAAACGCCAACAGAAACACAAGCGTTTTACCGTGTCAAAAAACAAAAAACAAAAAAAAACCCCTCTATAATATTCAAATCGGATTTTAGGTATTGGAACAACGTCGCAGCACCATCACAGCTCATTCCTGGATCGAACTATCACATTTTCAAAACTGGAATAAAACCAATGTGGGAAGACACTCACAATAAAGAGGTACCGTGGGTTATTGACGCCTGAAGGCAACTTCTTAGTGCTTACTTTTGATCTAAGGGAGGTAAATGGGTAATAAACCTTAAATCTCACAACAGGGAAATGTTGGACACTCTATGGCAAGAGGTGGTACGTGAACACTACAACGCACGCGTATTGGGACTTATAGCATCATAGGTTCTTGGTTTAGTTGGTGAAACGCTAGATCCAACCAATGAGATATGTGGGTACGTCTGCACAACGCGAAAATAGCGATGGGTGTCATTTTACGCTTAAAACAAAGTAATACATCTACGGTATTCGTAAAAGAGACCTTTTTTGTTAGTCGTTTTGTTTGCGTCTACACAACGCCTTTTTACGCACGCTATTGAATTATCATTAATTTTTTATCGTTAGAGCTGTTTGCTCTATCAGGAAGAACGCTGACAGGATCGCTGTGTGGAACAGACGCGCAACGGATGATAGTTATATCGATGAGCTTGGGTACCTTTTTTTTTGTTTGTTTGCTTTTGTGCGTTAGTTATTTACCATGGCTCTTAGCGAGCATCTTGTACGCGTAATCAAGGCTGCCGGACCACCAACAAATAAGGTCGTAATGCAGTACCAGGTTCACTCTGTACGTAGTTTTTCGTCCAAAAATTGTTGAATGCTTATTCCAAAAAAAAAAACGTTGTGTGATTTTCTATTAATTTTCTTCATGTATTAACGTTTTTTTTTTAAACTATAGGATGCGCTGAAGTCTGGAACCAGTTATGAGAATCCAGAGAAATACAACAAAACCATCAATGGCGTCAATCACCGAGGAAAGCGTTAAAAGTTTTATAAATATCTATCATTAAAAAAAAAAGAGATGATTTCATTAACGCTACAAACACAAAATCCTCAAATGGCGGTAAATAAAAAAATAAGTTTATTCATTCTTAGATGTACGTGTGCATAACTATAAGCGCTGGTTGCGTCATTTAATGCTGTTGGTGGCTTAGCGCAAGGTACCTTGTATTTTTTATGCTATTGATGAGATGAACTATCAAATTTACAGTTGTTATTTTTGAAACATGTCACATTGATGCAAACATGACGGATTGTGAACCTTCTCTACAGCTGAATGCAGCCTAGTGCGTTGTAGTAAAGCCCGTTCACAATCCGTACTTCTGCAATGGCTTTCTAGAGTGTACTATTGGTAACGGCCAAAGTTAAGTTTATTGAGAAGGTTCATAATTACAGCCTCTTTGGACAACTGGATGGAGTACTCTCGTGTCAATACCCTAAACACACTTTTAGAAAAGAAATACCAACCAAAACCAATAAAGTAAAACTGAACACGTGCCAAACGAATTATACGTCGCTTGATACGGTTGATCAACCTGCGAGGTGCTACAGGTCTTCTATAGAAGATCCACAATCCGGAATTGTTAAAGTCCGTCCCTAGATACGAGTAAGCGAGTTTCAAAGTCGCATTGTGTACCTGTATTACATAGCCCAGGACGACCAGGGATAAAAGGTTGACCTCCACTCACAACAGCCCACTGATACTGGTTTCTTCTTCTTGGACCTAACATTTGATTAGATAGCCTTGTAATCTGTACATAAATACCTAGAGCCACTACCCAGTACGGACCATAAGCTGAAGGCGGTAAAGCACATATACCAACTAAGATAGTGTGAGATTATTTCAATTTTTTTGTTTGGTGCCTTTTAGCGCAGATGGTACAGAACTATCTTCAACAATACCGCACAATGGTCCACCAGAAACAGGACCGTTAACCTGATATAATGGTTGGGGCTCTAATACAGATAGAAGTCCGTGTTGTGTTGTGTACCTGGTTTTCATTTGCGTAGTTAACAACGTTTATTTCTCCTGGAGTTGTTTGGGAATATGTTGCTGTCGCGCAGTAGAAGTTCTCTATTGGTTGAAATATCGATACCATCTGTTCTTGTGCATACCTGTTAGAAAGGTTTAGTTGACACTTGTTTTAGGCGCTGTTTATGTACGCACCACGTGCCAAGGTAAGCTTCTGTTACAAAGTTCTTTACAGGTTTAACAACCTTACACTCATTTGTAAGTGCTGATACTACGAACAAAGCTGTGAAAAAGAGATATGTTTGACGTGTTGCCATCTTTTGTTGTCACACCGTATCAATAGTGGAGAAACTTTTGCTTTTAAATAGTTGTTCACTTGTGAACTAAGCCAAAAGCGGATTTTTCCACCATTTTTAAAAAGAGCTCTAAAAAAAAACATAGAAAGGTACACACGTGCCGCAGTAAAAAACTCAAAAACCTACGGAATAGACCCATAAATATGTTACAACATGACGACAAGCGGTGAATTGATATTCCGTTTTTTCTCCAAGCTCTTAAAATAGTTTTTCAGTGAGCGCAGTTTTATGGTGGTAAAGCTATCCCATCGATACTTATCGTGTTTACAAAGCACTTGTTGAAAGTATTGCGAAGAAGTTATGATAGTAGCTGTCACTTAAAAGCGAAAATACAAAGCAAGAACAAACTTGATTCCATTCTTATTTAGTACGCAGTTTCGTTTACTTCGGTGGAAGCGAAAAATATCCAAAGAGAAACTTTAGCATGGATAGCTACATGAGCAAGAATCCAGATGTATCCAGCTATTACTTTGTGCACCGAAGTACACTAGAAAGAATTGGCTAAATCACTTCTCACCATGTATTTTTCATCTGTCTTAAGCTTATTGTACAATTCTGAAATACAGAGCACAATCTTGCATGTTATCTATTGCACTAAAGTTAGGTAAAAGAAACGCGATGAAAGTTAAACAAGCCCTATCATTGAGAACTACTGTGTTCCTCCTAGAGTGCTCTTGCAATATTGTTCAATGTACAGCATCAGTGATTCCCAATTCCAGCTCTTATGAACGTAGACATCACACACAATTTAGAGTTATTTAACTTAATAAGCGATACAAAAAGTGAAATTCACACAGTGAAATCGGTTTAATACTACAAGCTTATTTTGTACCATACAAATGAGAATCCTTTTTTACTTAGATAGCGACAGTTCAAGGTTCCACACTAATTAAACTGTAAAATACCGCTCTTGAAAAGCACAACGTCAAAGATGAGTACATTGGTATGCTTAAAGATAACTTGGCATTAAAAAGTCCGCTACGCAGTACGTTGCAGTATTTATTCTAGATGCTAGCATAAATGATTGTGTGACACGAGCCTGCTCAAGAATCCTAACAAATAGCTAAACTGTCAACCTTTAATAAACAGAAGTTCATTAGCAAGAAAAGCCCAATTTGCCAACTTTAAACGCAGAACACGTGCGCGTTCTTGTGTAAGGTAGCAGTCTCTATTGCATGCCTGTGATTATGGCACCGTACTAAGCTATCGCATACAGTAGAATTGTAGGATATTACCCGCTACTGGCCTGTGGTACACAACTTGTCAACAGAAATAACAAACGCCTAAAGCGAGGCGTGGTATAAAGTAATGTGGAACGCAGTTTAGGGAAATGTGATTACTTGTTAAAAAGCGTGCCTTAATCCACAGTTTCAAGCGTGAACCATATAAAAACACCTCAGGAGTACTGTTATTACAAGACACGAGCGGAGATGTTTCAAGTTGCTTTTGTCGCTCCAAAATCTCGATTAGACGTTCTAAACGACGTCATTGATTATTTAGATAAGCATGGAAGGTACTGATATTGTCTAAAAGGCTCTGTTGTGAAAATTATTTAGAACACTCGGGTTTGGCGTTACGCGTATAGAAAAAGCATCAGTGTTGCGTGATACTTCTCTATTGTCAATTAGTGAGACTAGAAACTACGATTTAATGTTTTTACACTTACGCAATGAAATCGCTATCGCACATGAACAAGAACAATCCAAATCAAAGGAAGATGAGGTAATAGAGAATTTCTCGCTCAACACTTGTTTCAATTTCAGCGAACTACCCACTTGGATAACTGTGTTTTTGGGCTTCCCTCGCGTAGTAATTGTTTTTTCGAGTTGTGGCATTGCGTCTGGTTATAGGTTTACGCCCATTCGAAACTAAAAACAGACATTTCTTATCAACGCTTTTTTACGCCATTTTCTTAAGAGTACGTGACTAACGCATGTACTAGAACGCTAAACAAGCAATAAAACTTTTAGAATGTGTAAAAAAGCTTGAAGACATACCAAAACCAAAAGACGCACTGCCATGGCTAGTAGATACTATACAGCTACAAACACACGTATCTTTAAGGACAACAATGCTCGCAATGATACAAAAAATAACACAACGTGTCAACGAAAAGCACGATAACTTGATGTCACCTAAATCATTCGAGATTTCAAATGGTAATATAGATTCACTACCAAAAGATGCACGATATCCTCTTCTTGCAAAGCCACAATCAGGTGAGAATCATCAAATTTCTGTCATCTTTAATAGGAAGGACATGTTATCTTTTATCAACGAAAACAAGAACACAACAGTACTAACTCAAGTGTATTCCCCTCACGACTCTTATATGGTTAAACTATTCTCTATTGATGGACATGCAGTACCCGTTTATCGTACGTCAATCCCAAGATTTGCTGTTGGAGAAAGTGAAACACCTCGATTCGACTTTGTTACTTTAGACTATTGTGGGAAGGTCCTAGATAGCGATACGGTATCAGGAGTAACTCAAATGCCTGATCACATAATAGACACTATATCGAAGGTAGCCAAGGACGTTCTTGGCGCTTGTATGTTAGAAATGGACGTCATTTATGACGTTGTTGAGAAACGATGGGTAATTGTTGATTTAAATCACTTTCCTAGCTATAACGGCGCACCAAGGGAATGGATAAAGCAGAGAATGCTTGAATTCATCACACAGTATATTAAATAAACGTGTTGTATTATGATTAAGCTTCATAAGTACGTTTAAAAGAATCGAAAAATAGAAATTTCTCCTTGGAGTTATGAACGTAAAGAGCGCCTTTTTATCAACTTTGTAGCATAATCCTACGCTATGTGAAGTGTTTTACGCTACTTTCAACTGATTTGCCGCGCATTAAGGCGTAATTAAGCCGTTTAAAATAAATTGTTCTAATTTAAGTAATAGAGACGGCAACTCTCTAGAATAGTTGCAATGGGATATATGGGGTACATGCTATCTATCATAGCATTTATAATGGTTATTATGCCTGCGACGGTTCGTTCCTTTGGTTGCGCCCCAATTGCGATCAATACTACTTGTGTATACGAAGATCCTCCCTACGCTATGCAGATATTCTTCCCAAACGCCGAACAGGAAACCTTATTACTGAATTACTCTGTATACGCCCAGGACATATCGGCAGGGTTAGCGTATAGTAGAGAGTACGATTATAAACGCCTGGCGCCAGAAAACAAAACCAACTCGAGAATTTCGTCTTTCAGCCTTTTCGCTTTTTCTAGTGGACACTCACAAGTTTTTGATAAAAATGCAAAGTGGGCCGGCCCTGACCTTCGTTTGAAGGATCCACGCACGTTTGTCTTACGTTTTTTTCTTTTCTAGGTGCGGACAGCAGATAAAAGAGCTCGTTTGTAAGCGTGTTTTCAGACCTTGTGACGGATCAATACTTCCTGCAACACCTTGTTATAGTCAATGTCAGGATACTATAACTGCATGTGGTAGCTTATTAGACTATTTTCCGGAGAAAAAACCAGACTGCAACGAGACTGAAAACATTCTAGGCACGTGATTTGAAACGTTTTTTTTTTCTATCAATAGCTTGTTAACGTTGTTTCTTTCAGGTTTGACATTAAGGTCATATAACGAGGAACCTTGTAATAACATGCGTGTTAAAATATTTCCAGAAGATTGTTTATACCCGTTTACGTATAATCATAACGCTGGTGAGGATGATCCTTTGTGTACTTTACAATGTCCTCTTATTGAAAAAGAAGAGTGTGAAGTAGAATACTGGGTAAGTAATTGTAGTATGTAGACTGTTTAGGCAGTTTTTCAAGTACCATAAATGTACTGACATAGTTTGAAATTAAGCGCCGAATTTAAGTTCTAAGTGTTTCATCAATACGCTTTTAAGTAGCATATTAAATTGTTTTCCGACTAACTTGAATTAGATCATCTACGTAACTGCACCTACTTCATTGTTTGCTGGTCTACTCACATTTATAACATTTATGTCAAACAAGAAGAGGCACATATTCCCAGCTAATATAATTATGGTTGCCGGAGCGTAAGCACTATATTTGGAACTAATTTTTTTTTAATTGAATCCTAGGTTTACAATTATTCTTCCATTTATGCAAACTCTATCCTTATTTGTGCCTCGATATGAAACTCTATGCGAAGACAATGCTACGTTTCGGTCTGGCTTTAATAGCAAAAATATTGTGTGTGCTATTCAAGGTACAGAAAGAAATCCCGTATTGTGTTTCATGAATCGATTTAATGTTGAAACTTATCTTAACGTTCAGGTACAGCTTTTTTTTTTGGTGTCATGGGTTCAATAGTATATTGGGCATCTGTGGGAGTATTGATAGCTCTCACAGCTTTTAACCTAAAAAGAAGATGGAGTAAAACATTTCAGTACGTCGTTTGTTAGCTCTACACTAAAATCTTAAGTTTTCCTTCAAAGTTTGTCCAAAAATTTGTGCCTCGTTTTTCTTGCCTTTGTCTACGCTTAAATTAGAAATGAATTGTCTTTTTTTAATTATAGATATTAAGTATTGCATAGGTATCTTTTCTTAGTAACACCAGGAGCCTTGGTAGTTGCTATGTATATTTATACTGTTGTTTTTTCCACATTCAGAGCGCAGCCATCTTGCATCGTCCACTGTGTTATATCTCTCTTACCTGAAGACTCAATGCATAATATACTACCTCTATCAGTCATTACATTGTCAGTAGGACTCAACGTTCTGTGTATATCTTATATCTCATATAGACTATGCGCATCACGAGTGGTACGTGAAATGAAGTTAATATTTTCTTTTGTAAAAACCCCAACATTGTCTGCTCTTTGCTATTTATCTATCAAGTCTGATTTTCTTATTTAGAGTACTATCAATACTGATAAAAAAGAGTATGAAAGGTATGTTTACTATTATTTTAGTGCAGTATAAAGGGTGCTAGAATAATCTAAAGTATTGGTATAATTTTCTTTTTGTAGATTCATTGCAACCCAGTTGGGCATGTGGTTCTATTTGATCAGTCCTTTATTCTCAATTGGAGTTGTTCTGGTCGCTTTAATGATGAATGTAACAACAAAGCAAGAAACGCTTGAATTCAGTATAGCGAAATGGGCAGCCTGTATCAACTCTGGCAACTCCGATTGTGGTATGCCATTAAAGGTTTTTTCTCAAAAAAAAAAGGAGCACAGCTCTTAACTATGTCAAAAATACTAATTATCGTCATAACTAGGTAGTTTTCCAACGGGATTTTCTTGTTCTCTAACCACATTGGTAACTTTGTCAAGCTCTACGACAGGATTTATTTCTTTTGTTGCTTCTTTCAGTGCGTTATTTTATTTTTCAACGTTTTTTCTCTTCTTTGCTAGCTTCAGTAGTGTATACGAAAGTCAACAATGACCCGGTTCAAATATGCTATATATTCTATATATAGTTGTTAACCAATGGGGCTATGAAACTCTATTCTACACCGGAAATTGGCCGAGATCACTTTTTTTTCTTACTTTGAAAAAAATTGTAATGAATCCAACTCATGTTTATATTTATCTCCACATTTTTGGTTCAATGCTAATTTATTTATCAAGGCTTCCCTGATTTTGTTCCTTTACTAAGAAGGAATTTTTATATTATCACATGCCGTTATGCTTTGTGGAAGAAGATATATAAAACAAGCAAAGATTATTCTTCTGAAACTAGTACTCGTGCACCAAATAGGGTACCTCAACTATGTGGATCAACAAATTGTATAACAAGTGTACCTAAGCACACTTGTTTGAGTACTGGATCTTTATCTTTCCATCGAGAAACACAAACTGAAACAAGAAATATAAAAGACTAAAAATAACTTTATGTCTACTGTCTGGCTACAGTGCTGTTTTGTAATTGAATGTAACTATTAAATATTGTGATAATGTAGTCCAGGCTTACCCATTGGTAAACCACATTTGTCATTTTGTATATCTTCAATCCTAGTTCTCCATTTCGAGGTTGCCTTCATATTTGCTATGAATACATATCAAGTTTACCACAAAACACTTGTGTTTACAGGTAGTTAAGTAGCTACAAATTCCCATGATACTGGACTTTCAGGAATAAGTTGTAATGTAAAGGAACTATAAGCGATTCAATCAATCATTTGTGATGCCAGGCGCATTGCCTTAGACATCTGTTGAGTAGGGTTCATTTATTTTCAATTTTTGTAGATAGATTTGGAGGTTACAAAAGGCTTTGGCTAGTACTAATTGCCATTTATATCAATCTCTACAACCGATTATACCTCTATGATATCTGTTACTAATCTTGCAAACACCAGTAAACGTAATACGCTTCATCTGCTACTACTATACACTGTTGAATTTTTATTATTTCTTATTTTACTAACAATGATAAAAGCATATATCCTCCTCTTTACACATCGGTGTTAGATCAGCCAAACCAGGGTTTGTCATATAACAATTACCAGAATCTCTTGTTTGGGGATCACACTTATTATCATAAGCTAGTGTTGTATTTCTCGGGAATCCAAGTGCCAGACGCTTTGAAGCCATGACACTGTCAAAACTAATAAAGTAAAGATGTCAGTTTTCTACTTTTATTCTCGAGTACTAGCTGCGATTGGTCAAAAAGCAAGTGTACGAAGTATCATGGAAAAATAGTGCTTCATAAAGCAAAAGGGATGTTTCTCTTAGACACTATAAAAAAGGAATTTGAATGTTAAAGTTGATCAACTTTGACTCAGTTTTTGTTCGAATGCATGGTCTCTTTTTTTAGTTACCTGGATCTTGATATTCCTATGTAATAATCGCCACGCTCACACATTGCAAAGTCAATAGAAGATGCCTCTAAACTTAACCTATACGAAAAAATGAATGGATGGAGCGCAAAAGGATAGAATGTTGTACCAGCTAGCTCCAAATAATTTATCTAGCTCTTTTGGCTCAGTCAGATACATTTCCTTCCATATTGTTTTGAAGCCCCGACTATCAAACGCTTTCCCATATAATTCAGCATTTGAAGATGCAATATACAATATGGCCTTTGTAATAAATAAGGTTTTAAGTAATGGATGAGCGACTGAATTTCGTCGAAAAAAAAAAAACTGTCTTTGAAGATTTTGAAGATACACCAGACCCAAATTTAATATTAAGGTCTAAATACTATGACAATATCTTATGGTATTATTCACACAAGAAAAAGAAGTAGGACGATAATTGTAATAACACTGACAAAAGAAAGAAAAAAAGTGGAAAAAAAAAATCATCATTACCTTTTTAGGATTTACAACTTTTTGGATCATCTCTGTAAGTTTCCCAACATGCGCATCTATATCGTCTTTCCCTTGTAAATAATGATCCACGCCATACAAGTGAGCGGTTACGAGTATTTTTCTTCTTTCATACAACTGCGTTTTTTTAACAATCTTTGCAATTTTATCTACTGGCTGTATTTCGTTAGACGAAAATCTTAGTTCAAAAAAAAAGTGTCAGCTGCACTCACACATAGCTAAAACAAGGGTTTTTGCGTTTTGAAGATTTGGATAGTTCAAAAATAAATCCTTTATCACGTGACTTTAAATAATTCCACCAAAACAAACCGAAAACAAAAACCGACAGTATTTCATTTTTGTTGTACAACGTACCTTTAGAATGTTCTCTGACCAACGCCAAATATCGGTAGCCTCAACAAGCTCATTTTCCATTTCCTTTACTCTTCTATCACAAAAGAACCAAGGCATTGTAACCATTACACCATCATACTCCTTTAAAAAGTTGATAACATCGATCTATAATTTCATAAGAGCACTGTACAACAAATTGGAAACACCTACTGAGGACCACGTCTTCCATACTCGAGCAAATTTCTAACACATCATAAGTGAGTTAATTATAGCATATAAGTTAATAACACGCACAACACCATAACCACCCATATGTGAATGAAAAGCTAGCGGGTGGAAATCTACAAAAAAGACTAATTAAATAACAATTTTAGCGCTTTCCAATACCATGGATATACAGTGGCAACTGACTTTCTGTTATTATATCAACATGGCCACCTGCCGCACGTTGCATCTCATCAACATCAAAGACATCATGTATTGTAATCCAGTACTCCCTACCACCTACATGTTTGAAAAAAAGAAACAAAACTCTACATTATTGTTTTTGACATGCAAAAAGTTGTCTTTGATTTTCTTGTTTAAAACGTACCATCTGCAAGCGCTAGGTTTGTTAGGTACTTAGGAACCAAGTCAGGTAGAACTACAGTGCGCCCAGTATGTTTACCATATAGTATGAGAAGCGTGTACATGATACGACGGTTGTTTAATCCATGATTTCCCCAAAATTCTTCTGCACGTATAAACCGGCCTTGTGGAGCGTATTCTATATTTTTCTTTTTTAGATACGACCACTCCTGTAGTGCCTAAGACATGGACATGAGTGACAAATTTGAAAAAGTTCTTACAAAACACCAAAAACAAACAAAAAAAAAAGTGCTTACAATCTTGCTGAGATTGCCATACAATATGCTTCCGTTTAATTCATTATCTTCGTACAGCTTTACCATACGTTCGTGTAATCTCTTATAAAACTTATCCAGCTCTTCTCCTCTTAATATAACATTAAAACATAATCACGTGCGTACAGGATATATTTAGGTCCGTGGAAGGTCAATTGGTTTTAAGTTTTTGAGTGGCTGTGTTAGCGTTGGAAATGCGTACTTTGAAGCGAAGACAGTTTGCTGAGACATAATAGACAAACTAACCACGTGGACAAGAATAACAATCATTACAATGAGTATAATAGTGACTACAGTACGTTGTCTTGACAACGTACGCATACGCTCCATCGTGGTGACGATTAAAAGGTAAAACAAGATAAAAGCCGAGATTTATTGGGCTTGAAGTCAAGGCACGCACTTCAACTTAAGTCACGAAGTCTCGACCATTTTGTTCTTCTTGCAGGTGATAGGGATACAAGCATTCTTCTTGATTGTGTTGGTGATGAACCCCATGATCTCTTACGGTCTAATAGTTTCAAAGGAGCCTTGTCCTTCTCAGCCATGTGTTGTAAACGAACAGCTTCTCTTCTTGATTTCAATTCCATAGGCGAGATTCTAGGACCGTTCCACTATTTTTTTAAAACGAAAGACATTAGCTGATAGTAGCGATAGCCTAAAGTGATGACAATATCCGTACCTGGTCTACTATATCAGTACATTCAAATAATAACCTCGAACGTCTTTTAAGGTTTCTGAGGATAGTACCATCATCTTTCCAAGATAAAATTTCATTCTGTTTTACCGTCAACTTTATGTGTTGATTCTTTGTTTGGTACCTCAAATTTATGAAGTATGGCAAGCGCGATTTCGAATAAGACGCCAGGCCCTTCACTAAATATAACGTCCCAAATACGGAATACAGTTTCAGGCGGAAATACAGTCATATAAATTGAAAGAAACCACTTGGAAGTCAAAATCTGTAAGTTGAACCGAATTGTTTCAAAATGTTTCGAAACATTAGGCAAGTAACGTTGTATGAATGACCTCAACACGCATGTGTCAACATGAACTATATGCTGTAGTTATATATAAATGAATAAAGATCAAAAGTACATACCACCAGCCATGCCCTCCTCAAGATAGTAGCTGTTACAAAACACCTCCACTACTGAAGAAAGAGCCCAAAAGGCTTCTTCTTCATTCTTTATAATTATCATTAGTCCTCCAGCAATCATCGACAAACTATAACAGTATGCTAAACTCATTGTATGTTAGCACTAATTTTAACAAAAAGCCGTGCCAGCACGTGGATTTTTTACGCTATGAGCAGAAAGAACTCTGGTAATTTTTTTCCCAAAATCGGGATCATTACTTGCCATGATTGATCCAAAAATCTGTACCATGTCCTATCAAATATTATCACAACATTACCAAGTTAATATCAAGATAAAAAACCTTTTCAATTTCTTTCATGTGGTGTGGTACATCACTCTTTGCTTTTTCAACAAGTCGTTTATATTCATCAGGAAAGTATGTTATTTTTGCAAATACATCAAGGAAGCTACACCAAAACTACACGTGATTATCATCAATTTATCAAGTGAAATAAACGTGTATATTAGTAATAGATAAAATGCAGCGTACATAACCTCTTTGATTTTGAGGAATACCTCGTCTAATATGTTGTTGTATTGTTGTAATATCATTCAACTCCTCATTATTTTTTATCTTCAAAAAAGTATTTGTGCGTTCCTTTTCACGGTTATTACTACTCAGTTCCCAAGTTCAATGAGCCTTTTAGTACCTCCATATCTTTTAGTATCTGTTGGTATAACTTATGCCATCCTGCAACTTGATTTTTAGCCAAAGCAAATCCATAAACATCTGTAGGTTCAGGAACATCAGCCTTCCTTTTTGAAAGATACGGTGAAGCTATTGTTGGAAGTATCTACTATTATTATAACGCCAGAATCAAAATATAAGTATATCACTAACTCTACGTGATGCTTTAGAGCGAATAAGGTATTCCATATCTGTATCCAACATCTTGCAAAACTGGTCATCTAAACAAACCGATATTCAGTTTTTTTTTGAAAGTTCTAAGCTGTCAAGCTTTGTTGTACGTGTACTCAACTCAAACATTTCTGCTTCTGCCCTTACTAGTGGAGTAGCTTCTAAACATAACAATAAATAAATAGTGCTTTTGCAGGCCTTGAAAAAAATCGGACAAATCACGTGTTTGCCGCTTGTTTCTTTTTTCTTTTTAGTCTTTCAACATACCACCGTTACTAAATCTACGCAGAACTGAAGGCATACTACGCTCTGCGAGCTCCTTAGGCGTCTCTACAGGAAATTCTTTCGTACTTTCATATTAAAACTATATTTTATACTGCTGGACTCTGTTACCTAATACTTCTGCTTTGAATATTTGCTCTAGCCTCAGCGGTTCCATTTTTGTTTAATTCAGTAATAACACTAGTTTTCAGCAACGCTTTACGAGTTTATCACGTGTATTGGGTTAATAGCATCGCCTTACTCCTAAAGTCAACAAAGGTCTGTTTTCATTTCGCATTAGTTGCTAAGGACGGCTTGGCAATTATCAAGCACTAGGCTGGGAAAAACTGAGCGACGCTAGTAAAAATAGAATGGCCGAAACAAACTCTCTGATGTTCATAAATGTATTCGCAATAGGTCAGCTTTACGCTTATAACCTAAATAGATAACATCTCCATACACAATATATCCTAGCACAAAGCAATGTCACGTCCGAATGCGATAGTTAAATCGGAAAAAAAGGGGAAAGCATTTACGCTTAGAACGCATTATTTTAGTTGAGCACGAACATACAGGAAAACAAAGAACTCCGTATCTTGATAAGCGCGTTTATTACTCTCTGGGAATGTCACAATCTGCGTAAATGAGCGTTCAACTCGCTCATTTTCTATCGTTTCTTTTTTCTTGCAAACGCTACTGATACTGTTATTGTACCTGATACTCTATCTTTCTTTCCTGGGCGAGATTGAAGCCTTAAAATAGTTGGTGGCGCATCAGCAATTGCAATCTCGAGGTGATGATCCTTCTCCCTATCATCTTTACCAATTGGTATATCTCCTGCCTTCTCCTCAAGTTTATTCATGTTTATAAACGCTTGACCCATAAAATCGTCCGTAACCAAGTCCTTATCCCTAACACAAACAAGCCAGTAAGAAATAAACCTTTAAACTCTGAAGCGTTGTTTGCAAATTGGATTTCTCTTTTGACACGTGATCCAAAACGAAACGTACCAAACCTCAATCTTCAGGAATTCAGAGTTATCATAGAGAGTTTCGAATTGTTCACGCCACTTTGGGTTCAAGGTTTTTTTGATGATTTTTGTAGTAAATAACGCTTTCTTTTTAGTATCTTCTTTCGTGGATTCATCACAAGCGTATACCTTTATATAAGGATCTGATGTACCAGAACGGTCTTTTGCTACCAAATTAGAGCCATAATGAACCTCTAGGATTATATACGTTTCATCTAAGCGTTATTTACTGATTTTGCTGCAATTTCTGTAACTTTTGCGTACAATTAGTACTACGAGCACTTTTTAGCTCTACTGCAGCGTCTGTAGACTCAATAGACATAGTAACGGAGAAATTCAACTTAGCACGGTTGAAACCAACACAAAGTGATTCTGAGTTATGCTCTGGCCTAAAGCGCTTGTTGACTGCTAAGAATTTTGAAGAGTTCTGCTGTTTCGCTTCGCTTAATAGTACAAATGTCAAGCGCTTAAATTCGCGTTCGAGAACGGCTAAGCGGTTACCTGTAAGACCTAGCGTACCCTTCTGATAAATACCATTACTTGCGGTACTTTGTCAGTATCACGTGTCAATACAAGAAGACGAGGTTTATTCAGTAGAAAGTTCTTAAAAAAGGTTAGCCGAACGGTAGGTTCTTAAGCGTACTCGGGAATCGTTTGGTGTTCAATGAACCGACAGGTTTTTGGAAATGTCACAAAGTCATTTCAAAAAGTATTAACCTAGTGGGTGTTTTGTTTTGCGCTAGCTACCCAGGACCAACCATAGCCGTAATAGTAGTGATGCACTATGGATGCTGCAGCAGTATGAGTAGCACTACGGAAGTAACAGTAGGTATGGACGAGCCGAAGCTGAATCAGAGAGTCCGCGGAAGTGTAAACAGGAAAAAGAAGGAATCGACTAGTGCCTTTGCAATTGAACGCTATCATTCTCGCTAGCTACAACCATTTTGGTTGTCTGTCATAATTTTTACGCAGTGGGTATGTCACCGGCATACGTAAGCTGGTTTTAAAACCAACGCATATTAAAAAAAGGTGAGTAACTCTTTTGTATCAGAAAAAACTTTGTTACAGTACATTATCTTCCCCACGAAATGGATTAAAACTACTCCCTTCGTTAACTGTTCTATCAATGACATAGCAAATATTCTCCAATGTAGTGATTTCTCTGTCGTTATCGTCTTTCGCCTCTTTCTTCTCTTGATACTCTGCCATTATCTCGGCCATAGCGCCTGCTACTTTGTCCATAGGTAGAGCAGGAAGATGAGCGAAGATATCATCGGGTTTGACTTCATCAACGTTTACTTTCTCTTGTATGACATGCTTTGTCATGCTTAGTTCATCATTGGGCTCTAGATGTTCTACGAGCTTATCCAGATACTCTAATATGCGCCAATCGTCTTTTTTTTGAAAAATAAATGTTAAAGGGGCGCCATGTTCGCCAAATGTAGTCTCGTTGAGCGCGTTATTGGGATGTGGGCAGTCTTGAAGAGAGTGGTGGAATAATGCGATGTGTGGCGTTTGTTTAAGCTGTAAGTCTTGCATTGGCGCATGTACGCGTTGTGTGTTGCGTGAGCGTATTAAATGGTCGTTATTAGCATCGAATTCGTCGATATCGTTTAGAAGGTACAAATCTATTTCAAATCCTTCTCTCAGAAGTGTGTGAGACAAAATAACGTCTGGTTGCGCTGTTCCAGCTCCTAAGCTTAAAATTGTTAAATCCATCGCATGAGTTCCCATAGGTATGCGCGATTGAGAGTAGGAGCTAACAAAGTCCATTGCTTTTGATTTGTACAACGGGTCCTTTCCTGTCACCTCTGTGAAGTTATTTCGTATGCGTACTCTATCCAAAGCCCTGGCGGTAGGCCTAGAGCACAGGCGAAGCATCTTGAACGAACAAAGGTGTCAAATTTCTTCAGGTTTTGATACGCAAAACTGGGTTACGTGAAAGTTCTGCCAGGGTAACCCTGATTTTCCAGGGCCTCCCTGCTGACATAAATTTCTGCCAGGGTAGCAAAATTTTGCCAGGGCTACCCTGCCAGGGTCGCCCCTGGAATTACACTCCTACACAACAACACACTAAACAAATCATGTCCTCAGACGCTTCAGTAGAAATCCAACAAAAACAGTTATCTTCTTGTGGCGATTGCAACAAGTCTTGTAAATCATGCAGCTACGATACGGACTGCTCTGGTTGTGATAAGTGTAAAGACCACTGTACGTAAACGCGTTTGTCCTCCCTCGTCCTCCTAGGACGCTTTACGAAGCTAGTCTAATGTTCTTTTAGCGAAGGTGGAGTGTTGCTCTAAAGACGCCGACGGCAAAGTTGAATGTAGCTGTGATTGCTGTAAGAAGGTATGAAAGAGAAAAGAAAGCATTTTCAATCAAAAACCTAACTCCTTCTGTAGTGTGTTTGCGATTCATGTGATAAAGGAAAATGCGGTTGTTAAATGGCCCTGGTATTAGTCCATCAGAAAACACTCTTGTACAAATCTGTAATCAATAGAATCATTTAAATTCAAACTACGCGCCTGTGTACCATCAAAATTCTTCGCCTTTTTTTTTTCTTCGCCTTGAAAATAATGTTTTTATAAAGTGAAATGAACCCCTAAGCTCTTGTTCTGTGTGGGGTGAGGAAAAAATGTCGGAGTAAATGAATGAGTAGAACTGTTAACGTTGTTGCTACCTACGCCCTGCTTTTTCAGTTTTTATCAAACGACAAGCCTTCTCTTCTTTTGTAATGTTTAATTTAAAACAAAGTTTCGGTCTACAAAAAAAAAGGATTGTTCCCTCTACTCTTTATAAGAGACCGCTTAGTCATTTGTAGTTGGAATATTAGGACTATGTAGAGACATGTGACCTGCTTCAAAGAGCATCGCTCCAAAAGTCCATCCTAAAGAGTTACAGTCAACAAGTAAACATTTTTGAAACCATAAAAAAAACCCAACTCACCAAGATCGATGTTGTCTATCTCATCTTGTACAAGTATTTCATCATCAAGGGCGAATCCATACGCGTCTTCTAACAACGTAACGATATACGTGCCCATGAAGCAATACGTATCAATATAAGGAAAGTTACTGGTTCCATTGAACCTCTCGAAAAGCTCATCATAAGTCAAATCACAAAACTCATGTGTTGCTTCTTCAAATTGTCTGACTGTTACGTTTCCAGTAATATTAAATTCTTCTGCTGCATAGTAGAAAGAAGCGATACCAACAAATTTACCATTATTAGGTGGTTTGTACTTGCCGTCTGAGAGAACAAAGTCAAAAAAAAAACACACTTCTCGTAACGGCCAAAAAAACTCGAGAAACAACAGTATGTAGACCTATTTTAACCACTACAACATGTAGATACATATGTATGCGTTGGTTTTACACAAAACAGGGCAGTAACAAGTTGAAATCAGTAAGGTTGGAGAACAAAATGAAATAAGTTTGTTTGGTTTGTTGTCAATAAAGTTGACAAAAAATTATCGTTGTAACGTACCTATGGTACAATCAGAACATGATTCATTAAGACCCAATATTGTCCTTGTTACAGCGATACAATCTGCAAAGCTGCTGTTACCAGTAAGGTTGTAGGTTCTATAATTCTGATTTAGTACAGTTTTTTGTAAATACAAGATTTCGAAGTACTGTTGGTTATAAGTCCAACTCTGTTCCATTCCTTGAGGTAAGCATCCATCAAGGTACCGTCCACCTACAGGTGGTCTTGATACTACAGCATCGTTCTTCTTCCTTTGCGTTAAATATTAGAAATAGGAAGATTTGTAGCAAATTAATTGAATACAAAAATAAAAGACGGTTTTCGCGTACATCCTTGCTTGATCATTACCAAAATAGAGAAATGAGTTAATATACAAATTAAATGTATTATTTCCAATGGTTACATCATATCCATCTAAACATAAATCAACAGTCAATTGTATGCGGTCAAATAAAAGCAAAAAAATTTCCAATTGGAAAAAAAGAGTCTTTCTCTCGAGTTCTATCTGAATAATCTTTGCTCGTACCTTCTTTAATGGGTGCCCCAGGATGAAAAGTAAGTTGTGTACTTGCACCTCCCAAATCCATAACTATTAAAAAGAGTAAGCACACATCCAAGCTTCCAAAAAAGAAAAAATAAGAGCGTACCACCAACTGTCTTATTTGCGTCATGATGATGTAACGTATCAAGTAAGTAGTTTATTGTAATCCAAGAATAAAGGCCTAAGCAAATAACCAATATAAGCATTTAACAATAATTTAAAACGTTGCCAGAATTTATTTTCTTCAAATCTCATTTGGGCTTACCTTCTTTGGCTCCTGGAATAACTTCTGCCCAAGTATCATTGAACACAAAACCGCTATTGTGTAGAGTATCTCGTGCAGACGCAAGTATATTATCTTGTGCTGCTTTATCGATCATACGCATACCTGCTGTCGCCTTTTTTCTGATGTTAGCATGTACCCCTTTGGCTAATAAAAATAGGTACCTTCAAGAATATAGGTGTAGATTCTCGTGACTCTTCAGGCACGTGTTCTTTTGCATAGTCCAAAAGAGGTTGTAAACTCTTACCGGCTTCTTTAGGATTATTCACAAAAGAAGCAAGGGCTATGTGAGAGAGAGTACGTTAGAACCAAACAAGGAGAAGGTATTAGTTTTTTTTTGTGATGAAAATAAGATGACTAACGTGGCTTTATTTTTAAGGCAAAGGCCTTCTGTTGGACCTTGTAGTTTCTGAATATAGGTGCCTCCCATAGATGTGGAATACCTTCGTTACTTTTAAATAAGTTAGTAGAGCACAAAACGTTATGGTGGCACAAAATCAGTTGATATTTGAAGGACTTTGAATTTTCCAAAAAAACCCTAAATTATTTAACGTACTCTTCGCGTTTAGGCCACATATAAATATGTATACGCGTTCCTGAGCTTCCAGCATCCTAAAGCGTCGGTCAGTTGGTGTTTTCGCTGCTAGCGTTGAATAATTTTTAGGAAACGAGTTACGCATGTAGTTGCGCTTAGAGTGCTTTGGTAGATTTGATTTCGGCGGTTTCGAACAAACGTTGAGAAAATGTCAACAGAAAAGTTTTCAAGCAATTAAACGTTGCAATGTAGCTGTACCATCATTAAGCCGAAGTTGTATAACTTTGAAGCCGTTACATCAATTCTTTTGTGCAGAACAATTGCCACTGTCACTAAAACGATGTTAAACTGTGTGAAAGGCTGCACTGAGGTGAATTAATTGTGTAGCACTGTTTTGAAAATATATCATCCGTTAATCCTTTATACGCCTTCTAGCGCGTCCTGTAGTATTTTAAAACACGTACATGTCACTGCAGCCGCCACGAATAATAATACAATAATTGTAGTTGTAGCAATCCACATAGTGGAACAATGCTGTTTTAGAAAGCGTTAGAGCCATAAATACAACGACAGTATTTTAATAAATCGCTTGTACCTTCTCTGGTTTTTTAGGGTCCTCTTCATCGTCTAATATAGGCTCATACGAGCCTTGGGAACTTGACATGAAGTGCTTGCTCGCTTTTAACGAATTCTTGAAGTGTAACGTCGTTGACTTTTTTTTACCATGACGAACGAAAAGTACAACTTTTGAGTAAATACGGACTTACCTTTTTTGGCAATGAGCACCACAGCTTTATTTGTCCTCCTTGTATCGTTGTCTTTAGTAGCTTATACACTCTCTCAAGAGAACAATGCATATATAACTAGTGAGGGTTTGTTCAACGACTTTGAAATACGATCCATAGAAAATACATCACTCATCCTACACAGTACGCTACAACAAAGACACCAAAATGTCGACGTTTCATTTTGACTAGTCCGCCTTTTTATGCTCATAAATGAGTTTTTATGCGTATACTAGCTATTTAAAGGCGGTAGTATTGTTTTTCGAAAACATTTGCGTACAAAAAAAAATCAGGTTTAGTGTACTAACCGAGTTTTCTTGCGTTTTTATCAAAACCTCAGTACAAAAATTTAAATAAGGCGCATGTGGCCTTGTGTACGCGAGACCACACTAAGCCAACCTTTTAGAGAATTTTTCGCTAAGCAGTTGAATGTGCTACGGCGTAAGCCCTACATGCTTTGAATCTACAGGGTAAGTATAAGAGCTTAATATACAACTGTAGCCGTGAGAAAAAATAAATACGTTTAACTGTTTTAATGGTATGACGTTATTGTAAAATGTGAAAATCTCCTAGCTAGGTATTTGTTGTTCATCACATATGCCTTAAAAGTGTATAAAGAGTAGTAGTGCATCGAACCTGAGCGTACACACTAAAATGATAGTTGTGGCTCCGCTAAAAACGTCAAGTTCAGCTCATTGATCTTTATTAGCGATATAAAACCCAGCTAAACGCTTTTCATTTGTGTATAGTGCGCTTTTTCCAAAAATGTTTACAGTTTTTTTTCTCTTTCTAACTTATGCAACATCCCAAACAGCCAAAAACGATGTATTGTATTCGCAATGTGCATGTAGTATGTGAGTATCATTTTTGGCTGTTTGGGATGTTGCATAAGTTAGTGAACAAAAATTTTTTCTAAACTGCGTTGTTTGCGACCTCACGTCAGGTATAAGTAGTACATCACTGTTTAAGAGGATTTGGCCTATTCATTTGACGGTAAAAGGTGTTGATGCTCTTAAATAAGGAATTAAAAGTTCCTTTTTTGCTGAAAAGATGACGACACATATTTTCTGTGATAATTACGCATAATGTACATATTGTGCATCTCTTTTAAGATCCTCCCCTTGAAATACAAACCTTAACCTATCATGTATGGCAGTTTCAGGAGAGTAGCTGACTGCTGTGTGGTTGACACATTTTTTACTTTTTCATCAACTGCTTAGAGAAAAATTCTCTACTTTTGACTTGATGCACAAAAAGTGCCAACTTTAGTAAACCATAACACTAAGCGTTTTGTTAAGCTTGTGAAGGACCAGGTGCTGCAAGTCTGTCTTATTTACCAGCGACACGAACATTATTCGTTCTAACATTGGGGAGAGATATATTGCAAGTAGATCCATACACGTGTGAAGTAAAGGCATGCTTCATCATTTGCAATTTAAGTAGTTGTATTTTTTACACTTTTACAGAGTTCTTGTCAAGTAAGCATCGTTTTTCGGGGCATTGCTGTCGACAAGGCGACACAAATATTATATGGAGTAACAAATGGCGGTTTAATAGCTCAGATTGACGCAACAGATTGCTCCTTCTCTTTTGTGAACTGGAATCAATATTTCCACTACAACTTTTCAGAATTAGTTCACGTGAGTCTTTACATAATGGACGTTTGCTAATCAGTTTGTTTTCAAAAACAGTTGAAATACTCGGAGATAAAATGTACATTATGGAAGAGAAAATAGCTATAGCTCCTTTAACGGGACCTTTATCTTGTTTTATTATTGAAACGGTTGAAATTCCCGTATTTGTTCTTGGAGGCGGTAAAACATATTTTAAATTAGTATCTCGATATTGAAGTTACTTTAGATATTACGGCAGTATCAAATAATGAAATAGTTGGAACTGGCTTTATAAGAGAGTTTACTATGGACATTGCGTCTTCTGTTACAACTGCTTTTAACTCATCGTTGCCTGCGGGAGCTATTTCTTCAATGTTCTTTGAAGGACTATTGCCACCTCCATTAAATACAACTGTGGCCCCTGTTGCGCCAGTAGTACCAACCCCACCTCCAACAATAGCACCTCAAGGTGGTGTGGTAAACGCTTTTATTACAGGAATAGACACAGGATTTGAGTATCGGTCGCTCTCAAACACAAGTAATATCTTAGCGTGTACGATTATGTTTTCAACGATCATCCAACTAATGATACAATAGCATGTAATAATTCCAAGTATGGAGGAGATCCTGTAGCTCTAGAGTATAGTTTTGTACTTGATAGAGTGTTATACATACCGCATGATAGCAGAAAATTACTCTTAATTGATCCCTACACATGTGAGATTGTACGTCAGTATTTTTAGACTGTCGACGCGGCAGACACAAAACGCTTCTGTATTCCTGGAACATTCTTCTTCATTTAAATCCAGTTTACTCAGATCTTCTACGCGATACGGTTAAGGCCGCTGTCCGCTTAACTGTCTTTTTAGGACAAGACATGCACGATCATTGTTCCTATGAAAGGATTGATGGTAGATAAAGAAAGTGGCAAAATATACGCTTTAGGGGATAAAGCTTCACTGTTTGTTTATGAGATAAATGTAGAAAATTGTAAAGTGAGAACAGTTTGTGCTGCTTCTAGATCTTCAAGACTTAGTGGTACGTCTTTTGTGAAACAAACCAAGAAGATATACTTTCAACAAAAATATAATCTAAAACTTGACAGGAGTGATTGTCAATGGTACTCTGTACCATAGTTCTTGGAAAGATACATTGGAAGTTATGCCAGTTCTTCTACTTGGGTCTTGTCAAGTAGCACAGTCAATTGCAACAGTTAGGTGTCAAATTATTGGTATGTTACAAACACAACCATTGTACTAATTCAATTCATTCAGGAATGACAGCAATATCAGCAAATACTTTAATTGGTTCGTGCCATAATGACAAATATGTATCTATTGATATTGATACTGGCGTTGTAAATGAGGTGACACCTATTCTTCAAAATAACGGGACCGAAGCACTATCTTCAATTAATTTTATTCCTCCACCAGTGGCACCAACAACAAACACTCCAACTAATGCAAGTCCATCAACCGCAGCTCCAACATATACACTTACTATTGAACCCACATCAAGCAATACATCAGAACCTACTGCACCAACGAATGCTAGTATAAAAAGTGCAAGCAATAGTATTGTTATGACTTTTTCGTCACTATTCTTCACTGTTTTGTTGCTCTTGGCACTAAAGTAACGTAAAAAATGACCAGAAAAAAACAATAAAACAAATACCTTAGTTTTACGTCTGAAACTTCTTTCTTTCTCAATTTTTTCTTATGCTGGAAGGGAAAAGTCATAGCTCTCTTGTTGGGACGATTAGTACTCCAATGTTACTGGAGAATAGAAGATACAATAAAACGGTTTCTCTCAACTAACCAGAGAACAGCTTGAGACATACCTTCAGCCTGGAAAAATTGTTGCTATCCACGCTTGATAGTTTGTATATACCATGTAAAACGTGTTAAATACAATAATAATTTTAAACGGTTGTCAAATGAAATTCGGTTAACCTACTTGCAGCGTTCCAAAGCCTCTGTATCTATTATTGGAGCGGTAGTAAACACAATAAAGTATTTAGCGTTGACAATCAAGTGTTTTGGTGCCTTTTACAGACTCAATGATGAAGAGTGATGTGTACATCCGTAAGGACTTGTATGCTAACATTGTCCTCTCTGGAGGTTGCACAATGATTCATGGTATTGAAGATCGTATGCATACGGAAACGATAGATCACGCTGCTCCAGGATACAATATAAGAGTAGTAGCTATGCCAGAGAGAAAACATGCCGCTTGGATTGGCGGTTCCATTCTTGTTTCTCTTTCTAATTTTCAGGAGAAGTGTATTACCAAACAAGATTACGATGAATATGGGCCATCTATTGTACACAAAAAGTGCTTGTAACGAGTATGCAGAAAAAAAAACCTGCTACCATCACGTGAATGTAAACTGCTTTCCATCTTTAAGTTCTTTTCGAAACTTGTCTCTGACTTGTTCGCCAACCGCTGTTTGTAAAGTTTCACGTGTTATTACTTATAAGTCATATCCGTACAGGATCTTTAATTTCTAATTTAACACTAACCCTAGGCATAAGTGTAAGCCCGAGAGTCTCTGATCATAGCTAAGTTTGTTGCTAAGGCAGATAGCTGTTTTACTTAAGCGTACAATAGTATTCCTACAACACCATTTGCAGATAAAGCGATGCTACGTTCTTCAAAGTATGTCTTCTGCCTACGTCTTAGGCTGTTTATCGCTCAATTAAGCAGAAACCCGTTTTATTGCACTGATACTATTCATAGGCCGTTGGTATTGCTTTGGCTACCGACAGAAATTATATTTTGTATACTGGCGTTATTAGACAAGAAATGCCGTTTATCAGCAACGTTTGTTTGTAAACTGTTCTCTACAATCATTTTAAAGCACTTGGGGTATTTAACAGTGAACGTCAAGTCAAGAGAAAGTCTGTTCAAACTACATGAAAGTCCTCTTTTAAAAAATACACAAGTGATTATTGATGGTTTTACAATGACTGAAGATGACTTTAAAAATCTATCTGGTGTTCATCACCTTGAAATAAACATAATTATGTCATTATCAAATGCAATGCTAGAACATATTTCAGGTATACATCATCTGAAAGTGCACTTATCAAAAAGTGACTGTAGTTTCAAATCACTTCATGGTATTCATACACTAATTACAGCAGGGTATTTTACAGATACATGGCTTCAAGAAATTGGTAGCATCCATACAATCAATATTTCAGGGACAAATATAACAGATAAAGGACTTGCGGCACTCTCTGGAGTTCATACTATTAACTTATCTAATTGTGACAATATCACTGACAAAGGTGTCATTGCCATTTCAGGTAATGTACACAAGATACAGCTGAATAGATGTGATATTACAGATAAAAGCGTAAAAGTACTAACAAATGCAAGTTTCATATCTTGTTATGGCTGCAAAAAAATTACAGATGAAGGAGTAAAGTATCTGTTAACAAAAAATCAAACAACTCACAAAATTAAAAAAATTGTACTAGATGACTGCACTCTAATATCAAACAACGTCTTGAAACTTTTGGCTGGTATACCTTGTATAGAGGTTTGTAATTGTATACAACTAAAAGATGATACTTTATCATGTTTGGCAGGTGTACAGCATATTGATTTGAATGGTTGTACTTCAGTAACAAATGACGGGATAAAACAATTGGCAGGTGTAAAAGTGATTGATATTTCTTATCTTGACTGTGTTGATGATAGTACTTTAAAGGCACTTGCTGGAGTACATACAATCATGCTTGATGGTACACATATGACAGATGAAGGTTTAGGATACTTAGTGGGTGTCAAATTCATAAGCCTTCATTATTGTGAAAAGATAACAGACAAAGGAGTGAGCAGTCTTATTGGTGCTAAGACAACTGGTCTACAACACTGCTCTCAAATCACAAAGACGATGATTAACTATCTAGGATGCAACATATTTAACACAAACTTTTGGCCTGTTTTTGACCACACTTGCAGATGAAGGCACGATAAGGTTAGACATTTGTGTATGGATAATATGGTACACCTGACTTTTTTCTCAGCCTCTAGGAGGACGTAGATCAAAATAGGGATTTATGGTTTTGTAGAAGAAGAACGTGATAGTGTTCTTCCAATATGGAATAACATGAATAAAATGTTGAATTAACAAGGTGCAACATCTTTTTTACAAGGAAAATCACATTAAATTACTCACCAAAATTCATTAAAGAGAATGTTAAACGTGATTTTTTTTTCTGTACGAGAGAGAGATCTTCACCCAACCAACTTCTTCTTCTTCAAAAATCTGTTATGTTATTCATGATGAAGACTAAAAAAAACAATTCAAAAGAGGAAAAAAATAGGAAAAAAAACCCCAAAAGCGCCTCCAACCAAAGTTGCCAATGGCTGTCTGTCGACAAGGAACTTTTTTTTTTCAAGTTAAAATGTATTGAAGCTTTGAGAAGACATTTATTGACAATGAAGCACAATTATTCTTCCGTAGAAGTAGCCTCTTTTGGACTGGTTCTTCGTAATACGTAAGGTACAATTGCATGTCTTAACTTTGGCACAAAGAAAATCACAAGAAGACCAACAACCATCTAAGAGTTGTAAACGGGTTGATTACAACAAGCAAAATACTGACATACCAACACAATAAGACCAAATACAACACCTAATATCATACCAACATTCACCTTTTCAGGCCTGCTACCGCAACTATCAGGTCTTGATGCAATGACAAATATGCTTCAGCAAAAACAAAGTTAGTTAGATCACTACTCAAAAAGAGGGTTAAACGTACGATGAAAGTGTCCTATCAAGCCTGGCTATTACACACTCTTTTGGTTGAACCAGTGTAATATTACCGGTTATGGTGCCTGTGTTACTTCTCATTACTTCTATGCGCATATCACCAATTGCTGTATCAGCATAATTAAAGAAATCAATGATGAATGTTGTATCTGGTGGTATCACAATATATCCTACAGTTAATAAATTAAAACAATATCTAACTACATTGATATGTCACCTTCAACTTCAAGAAAGCCTCCTGGTGTAATTGTAGCTGTACCAGAGTGGATGAAGTCCCCGTCTAATGTTAAAGGACTAGATAGCACTATTTGGTTTGGCAGAGTTCCAGTTGTAGGTGTGGTTGTTGGAGAAACAGAGGGCTCTACTGTATTTTCATAAGAAAACAGATTTGTAGTTAACAAATACATTACCACAATACGCTTCATTGTCACATGTGACTTGTAAATTTCGTTAGATGCTTTTAATAATGACTTTTGAACATTACCAGTTGTGTTGCACTTTTCAAAGAATGTATTTAAATAGCAGTCGCCAAGTCCACATGTGAAATTATTTGGCATGCCAGTACAGGAAAATACAGTACCTGTGATTTCTAAAAGTGGGATTAAATCTATGTAAAGGTGTTGTGGATACCATCAAGATGCCCGTTAGACAATTTTGTGTTCCTACAAAGGAGGTAAATATTGTGCAAAGGAATTCTGATTCTCTCACCGAATTGTAACGTTGGCACTAGCCCCACGCAGCGGAATACCACTTAGAATTGC
Organism: Trichosphaerium sp. ATCC 40318; assembly: GCA_038496445.1. Classification (NCBI taxonomy): domain Eukaryota; phylum Discosea; class Flabellinia; family Trichosidae; genus Trichosphaerium; species Trichosphaerium sp. ATCC 40318. The sequence continues at coordinate 57,215 of JALMLS010000305.1, forward strand.
TGAATTATTTGTTCTAAATAAGTATTGTAAAAAGGTACTGAGCAGGCAATAATACGTACACACAAGTATTATTCTCAAACACACAAGAGTCTATAACTAACTGATCAGATGCAAACACATATTCTATTTTAAGGATAGTTATTACTGATTACTGTAAGTGATAGTACGTTTGCATGTGTTCTCATAAGGTGAGCTCACTTTGTTTCTCACAAAAGTACTGTCTGTCATTTCTGTTTCACCTGCGTTTGCGTTCACAATCGCAAGATTAAACACATCAATGTCCTCAATCATACAAGATTTAATAACAGCCTAATCAGAATGAGATTAAAAATGCAAACACTTAAGTACTCTTTCAGCTTTTCCAGTATGAATGATAGTACCTATACTTGCCATTACTAAAAATCAAAGCATAGTTACTCTTTGGTACAAGGTGTAATACATTGTGTCCAGTTGAAAGTAATCCGAGAAAATACACAGTTTTCCAAATGTATTACATCACTTGAAATGGACAACGCAAAAGCAGATGGCAAAACCCCTAAAGGAATATATTCAAGAACAATATCTCTAAATGTCACATCTTTAAAAGTCACATTCACGCTATTGAACAGTTGTAAGCAATGCTCTCAATAATCTTTTGTGGGTAGATGTACCAGCCTAAAGAGGACCAGGCTACACCACGTCCAGTGAATGTCATGTTTCTAAGTGAAATATATAAGCGTTGCTTTAAGTTCTTTTGTTGACTTGTACATACGTGATGGTAACATTTCCAAAGTAACGGACTTGTGAATAACAATCTCGAATCGTAAATCCTGATAATGAGATACTAATATTGTTTCCAGCGTATAAAGAATGCTGTGTATCACACGTGACATTTACATTGTACAAACCTAGAACAATAAATAACAAACGATGAAAGTACATACAGCTTACCATAAATGTCAACACTTTTCGTGATGTAGCTAGGTATCCACTTTGTAAGGTTACCAAAAAACAAGTTTGTTGAGTTGAGAATAAGCGTTGTGGGTTCTTCTTGTAGATAGCAACTAAGACTATTGCCACAAACGTGTTCACTTGAAGTTACGACTACAACATAAAATTACATGCGACCGTCACGTTATTATTGGTGATAACTAATATTCGTACTTGTGGTACCGCTAGTGGAGGCCACGATAGAGAAAATCAACAACAAAGCGCGGAAATCAAACAAATACATTTCTTATGAAACAGGATAACTCCACGTAATACGAAAAATCCTAGTTATGTAATGTTGAATCAGACGTTACGTGCTGTCACGTGATGTTTGAGAAAAACAGTTTGAAAAAAAATGACATCCCAAAGCATTTGTGATTTGCTTATTTGCTTGTTACTATTATTGTAGTGACAACAATTAAAAGCTTGGTAATTACAATGCGTATTTGGTATCTTAATGTTGGTGTTTCTTGTGCACTGTAACAAACAACTTTAACCCCCCCGTATACAGGCGCACTAGTGTGTTACACGGTATGTATGAATATTAGCTCCATTTACCTTCGTAAATCCTTTTAACAGCGAAACGAAGTTTGTATTGTGAAAGAAAAAACAATCAACAACATCAACAGATATACAGTATTGTGAGGCGATCAGTAGCCATCCGTCTTTTCACATAAAAACAACAGCCTAGACACATTTGATGTACTTCCAAGGCACTGAACAACGACCATTTGACAATGTGGTATGATTTCGTATACAACCATTTCACAAAGAGTTGTATTTTCGGGTTTTTTTCTGTTGAGTGGCTGACAAGCGTGTATTAGCTTCGCAGGTCACAAACAGGTCAGTGCATTTCTATCCGCTGGACGGATTCTCTTGACCACACGAGCGAAGTGTTAAACACTCGGGTATTTATTGTAGTGTCTTTGAGACAGAGATTAGACACTAGTTTTGTAAAGTGTCATTACTACATTCAGTAACTCAGATCTATCACCAACTCTTCCATATCCTGTAAAGGTTCATAGCAGATTAGTCACTATAAAGCAAGTCAGGATATTAAGTAAATCCACATGGTTAATGCCAACAAGTGTTCTATGAGGATACCTAACGGGTAAGTCAAAAAGCAATACACGCCCTAATATCCAGGATTAAAAGCAAGTAAAAAGTAATAGTATTTGTAAAGCCTGAGCATACCGAACGCTCTTGGTCAAAACAAACTTTATTGGAAGCAATATTGCAAAGTTGATTTACAGTAAGCTTAAGTTTACAAGGCACTCAGTTTATCAGATCTAACAGATCCTGACCTTGTGTTGCGTCAAAACGTTTCACTAAGCCGTAGTTGTTGTAGTTGATTTATCACTAAGCACTGACCAAGAACAACACCTGTACAGCCGTGAGATCTAGTCTAAAAAGAAAAGCTTTAAATTACTAATAGGGGCGTTCAGGGAGTTGTCAAAGTGTTATTTTATTCGAAGCCTAATGCAGTTTTATACATGCAACCATCTTGTACTATAGGGTTGAGAACACTTGTATCAATACCCTATAAAGTCAATATTTTAGATACTTGCTGTACTTAAAGAAAATTAAAATAAGCGTACAAGTCCTTCAATTATGCCTTTTACTTTGGTAATGAGTGCAGCTGGTGCTTTTGGTTCACGGTAGAATATCCATAAACCGCTATCGTTAATACCATCACCTTGACTGATGTTTAGTTTGAGAACTATTGTTGTTCGCCGCACCGGTTTTACATAATCCATTTGATGTGTTGATGGATGGTTGACCACCAACAACAACAGCCCATTGGTACACAAAATCTTCAATAGGGCCTGTAGCTACTACCCAGTATGGTCCGTAGAAGAATTCAGGTAACCAACAAGGTCCAACTATAGACGATAATAAGTAAAAGTAGAGTGGATCATGTGCATGAAATAAAAACTTTCGAAATAAAGATCTGCGTACCAGAAAGTTTCGAAGATAGCTCTTTGTCTACAACAGCGCACAAGTGAGCCTCGTGGGTGCCTTTGTTTACCTGTACATTTATTAGACGCAATGGTTTTTCTGTTTTTCGGGAAAGAAGGAAAGAGATCGTACACCGCCTTGATTAGCATAGTTGTAAACTTTAACATTTCCAACACCTTCCCCTAAGGAATAATTTGTTGATACGCAATAGATTTCATCCGCAGGCAAATATTCGATAACCATTTGCTCTTGGGCATACCTAGCAGTCACGTGTTAGCTTTTAAAAAAGTACTAAATGAAGAAATAACTGCAAGACCAAGGAAGGCATAGAAACGCACCATTTGCCAAGGTAAGCGTCTAGCGTGAAGTTTGCTACCGGAGTAACAGTTTTACATTCGTAAGCATGTGCCACGCTTAAAAATAGTGCAGTTACAATAAAAAGAGAGCAAAGAAGGGAAGACGACATGTTTCTTTCGTGTTTATCCGGTGTAATGAACACGGAGAAATACAGAAAAGGAGCCTTAAACCTCAACTGACATATAAAGTCGAAACAAAGATTTACCGATGATGTGGCTGAGATATTTAACTATAAAATAGATGAGGTCTATTACAATTAGACTAACCGCAATAATGTTACAGCCGGCAATAGAACAGTGCTTGCCAGCATCGTTGATATAGAGCGTTGATGGCCAAGTGCGGAAAATTATTGGTTAGGCACAAGAATATTCCAAAAGTGTTTCGACGGACAAATTAACACGTGTCGCCTAATTTATACTTTTTTTCTCGCTTTGGTTACTTTCAAATTCACTGTTGTTCAAAACAAGAAATAATACGAATTTTGGGCTTTTATTCAAGAACAAGAGGGGTTTGGGGCGATTTTTTGTGTTTTGAATAGCAGACTTGATACCAAAAAAACCAAAACTGCAATTAATCGCAGCATTGCACCCAAAAAAACTGGTCACGTGATAGATCAGGAAAAGTATTGAACGAAATTAAACATAAATAATTTACCAATCAATCTTGAGAGGATAGTCGCCTGTGAAACAAGCGCTACAGTGTCCAGTAGACTCTAAAGAACAACTGTTATGCCAAAAAAAACTGAAGAAAGAAAAACAATGTAGTACCTGATGTTTCGAGGCCTTCACGGACAGCCTTTAGCATACCGTCATGAGATAAGTAACCAAGAGAATCAGCGCCAATATGTTTAGCTATTTCATCGATTGTTTTGGTGTGAGCGATGAGTTCCTTAAAGATTATTCAGCGAACACAAAAAGTAAACGTGACTAATGGTTTCATGTCCATACCTCCTTCTCTGAGATAGCAATACCCATGAAACATGGGTTTGTTACTGGAGGACTTGAAATACGAACATGTACTGATTTTGCACCTGCTGAACGTAATAACCGACATAGTTTGTTCAAGGTGTTTCCTAAAGTTAAACATCAAAAAAAAAATCCAAAAACCACAAAACTTCGCAGTACCTCTCACAATTGAGTCATCGATGACAATAATATCTCTTCCCTTTAGATTAGATACTAGTGGATTGTATTTAAGAGATATAGCATTCTTACGAAGCTCTTGACCAGGCTATAAAATAACAAACGTTACTTATAATTTTTTTTTGTATTGTACGCTTACTTGAATAAATGTACGACCAATGTATCTGTTTTTACATAAACCTTCGTTGTACATGATACCTGTTTTTGCTGCATATCCGATAGCAGCTGGAATTGACGAATCAGGAACGCCCATAACCATCTAAAGAAAGAGTAAGATGCTAAAGTCATCTTTTACAATTTCATAGAAAATAAAATATTGTTTGATTCATAAGGGCGTACCGATACTCCTTTTGGTGGTGGATGTTCAATAGCGAGCTGTATACCAAGTCTTTGTCTTACTGTATGTACAAGCTGATTTTCTAGAATTGAATCTGGTCGTGAAAAATAAACATATTCAAAAATGCAGAATGCTGTTTTCTTTGCAGGCTCTCTTCCAACAAATGACTTCAATCCTAATAAAAACAATCTCTTAGCATGCAAAAATAAAATGAATACCACAGGCAACAGCCTCAAAACAAAAGCAGCTACATGACACAAGAGAGCTTCGCATCGCGAAATGGTTTTTTGATTCTTTGAAAAGTTCAAATTGAATGCAAGTCTTTTGTCATTGAGCGTACCTGAGCTGTCTATTTTGAGTATTTCTCCTGGCCTGACCTCTCTTACATACTCAGCGCCTACAGTTTGAATAGCACAAGACTCTGAAGCAACAATGTAGCCTGCATCTTCAGGTAGACGCCCAATACATAGCGGTCTTAGACCATACATATCACGGGCTGCGTATACGGCATCTTTAGTCAGAACAACGAGTGCGTAGGCACCTGGAGGTTGTGTTACTGTTTTAAATGTCTCGCAGGGCATGCACTACGGACCATCTGACTCATGCATCAAGGCAGAGATACGTGATACCCAGTCAGGACCGTCCTTCTCTTTGTCTGGGATTGGTAAAGCCAACAGTTGCGCCATGACCTCAGAATCCGAGTTACGGAACATACCTAAGTAGAGGTTAATTAATACATACATAAGAACAAGATTTAAAGTAGTAACAGTCGAGGTTTTGCTACGTAAGAAACAAGGGAAAAAATTTTCTTTGAATGTTTTTCCGATACTCTTATCCCGCTATGACGTACCAACACCTCTGTTTAGTAGCTTTTTCCTTAGTACATCTCCTTTTGTCAACTATAGTATAGTTATAAGCGTTTTAAAGCGAAAAATACGCAAATCAAACAAACTGATGTGACATTTCTTATTTATGGATTAAGAATTTTCCATTGACGTACTTGGCCATTATGAGCTACACCAATACGTCCCCAGTTTGTTTCGATCAAAAAAGGTTGACAATTTTCAAGGTTAGAAGCACCGAAAGTTGAATATCTCACGTGTCCAATTGCGTGGTTACCAAGCAAGTTCTTCATCTTATCTTCTGTAAATACCTTGATACAGAGCGTGAGTTTAAATAGGGAAAGGTTGTAGGCCAATATTATGGTTTGAATCGAAATGATAGCGAAAATACGTTTTGGCGTAGCAAAAGGGTTTTTTGAGTTGGGTGGAGCGTAGTTTAGGTATTTAAAACGAGTTTACGTAAAAAGAAGCCCGAGAAACAAAAAAGGGGCGAGATCTCGAATAAAATAATACGAAGAGTGGAATTGCCGGTTGCTTGTGTTTTATGGCCACAAACAAGAGTTTGTCGGGCAATTCTTTGGTATTACTCGATTTTTCTTTAAAAAGTGCTTGAACGCTTTTTTACGCGTTATACCTGTGATACAAGTCCCATTCCGCGTTCGTAAAACATTTCGTCATGGTGTTGTGACGCAATGCCGGCACTTTCTTGTCCTCTATGCTGTAACGCATAGAGAGCGAAAAAGGTAAGCCTAGCAGCATCTGTATTGTTCGTGTACACTCTACAAAATAAAACGTGTTAAAAACTTCTGATTATCGTTGCTAGCCCTTTTGAGCATTACCCGAAAACGCCACACTCATCTTGCGGTTTGTCTTCGTCTGTATAGTTGATAGTTGGCTTTCTATGTATTTTTACAGACATCATGGAATGCTGGAGTGCTTTTATGGCTTCTCAGAGAAGGAGAGAGGTAAAAAAGTCGCCATGTCTGTTTTGGCGGTCACATTCTTTCTCATACATTTTCGGAAAAAACCGCGCAGTAGCCACTACGTAAACAGTTCAATTCGTACGGCATACGCAATGATGGTACCTAAGGAGCTTAAATAGCGCTCCATCACAGTGAAGAAAGGTCTTTTCTGTCAAAACGGACTAGGGTGATACCGCGTAAGGGACTGAAATTCGCCACGTCCAGCTGTGGTCAACAACACGTTAAACTAAATTATTAAAATGAATTTTTTTTGGAGTGCGAAAAAATGACACACCTTCAATTTCGTCAAATTGTAATGTATTGACGATTTTAAAACACTGAGTTCGTGTCACTAACGGCTTAAATGCCATTTGTCAACTTAAACTCCAAATCATAACTTCTCGTAAAACAATGACGATTTTAATTATTAAGCCTGACTCTTGAGACATGTCTCAAATTCTCCGCGCTAAAACTGACACTACTCGTGCTTCACGTAAAGATAATATGTTTATGCCAATCTCTTTTCCTTCTTCACGTTTCTTTTGTATCAACTCACTTTTATAAAAGCACCCACGTGGCATGTAAAGGACCAAATATTGTCACAGATTTCCCACCAGAGATTATTATTGCAAGTATTCTAAGTTATACATCGGACCATGACAGGGTTTCTGTAGCTCAGTCTTGTCATCTAATGGCTGATATTATTCATTATATTGTTGGTTATAAGCAAGTATGTATTTCTGATGCTACAGATATTTTCTGCATTAGAAAACAAGGTACATGTACCGTTATGGGATACTTATTTGGTTACCGTCAAACTGAAATGCGTGTAATGGAAGATGCTTACAAAGAACATCCCGACATGGCAGGTATTATGAAAAACAGTGCAATATATGTTGTGACAAGTCTTTGTACTCATTGTTAGCCGGGTGCCATAGCATCAAACGCCCTGGTGAATGTGATATAACAAACTATGATCTGAGAGCAATTTCAGGTGTGCATACAATTGATTTAACTAGCTGCAAAGAAATATCAGATGCAGGTGTAAAAGCACTAAAGGATGCTCATAAAATCAACCTTGCTTTTTGTAAAAATATAACAGATGAAGGTATCAAAGCTCTCAAAGGTGTCCATAGTATTAGTCTTGAATCTACTGATGTAACAGATGAAGGGATAAAAGCACTATCTAGTGTTCATACTATTTGCCTTGAATCTACTGATGTAACAGATGAAGGGCTAAAAGCGCTATAGTGTTCATAGCATTATTCTTACTTGCTGTCAAAATATTACTGATGGATCAAAGCGCTTTCTGGTGTTCACACCATTGATCTTAGCTCTTGCTTCAACATTACAGACCAAGGTGTCAAAGCACTCAAGGTGATAGTATTAGTCTTGAATTTACTGATGTAACAGATGAAGGAATAATAGCACTAGCAGGAGTACATAAAATTTGTTTGAAGAGACGTGAACACATCACAGATGAAGGCATTAAAGCGCTTAAAGGTGTTCATAGTATAGATGTTTGTAACACTTCAGTAACAGGTGAAGCCATCAAAGTACTAAAACCTGAGCTTTGCTTATTTGCTGTAAGTTTAGTTACCAAAGATGAAGTTAAAGAACTAAACAAACCGTTTATTTATATTGGGTTAGATTATTGTTAAAGAGATGAAAGTGTCAGTATAAAAATAGAAAAAAATTCATTCATTAGTGGCAGTCTCAAGTGTGACAGCTAGTGTAGTTCAACTGACTAATATAATAAAAAATTTAAGTTAGAATAAGAATGTTAACTAAAATATTGTTTATTGTGATGCACTTGTACGCTTCAATCGTCAAGGAACTCTGTTTCTGACTCCTTACTTATTTTGCTTCTTTTCTCTAACTCACTTCTTACTTTCTCTAGCTCAATTCTTGCTTTGTCGAGTTCTTCTCTTGTTTCAATAAGTTCTGTTTGAAATGATACATCATTTGGAGAAATGTCGTCAGAATCATCGCGTGATTTATTACTTATTCCTTGCATTGTCTGCATAACCGTTGTTCCCGACTTTGTAGAACTATTTATATTTAAGAATATGTTACTATGGTAATAAGACAACATACTTGTTTGCAACATCGTCTTGCTTGTTTGTAAAAATACGCCAAAATTTAGGAGCAAACATCATCAGAAGTGTCACTGTTTAAATGATGAGTGTGTTTACATTGAAGAAGATGTGGTTGTACCTGATGCAATGAACCAAATACCAACGGATACAACAATACTCACTGTAGAGTACGATGTGGGCGATGTTATGGTGTACCCACAGATGAGCAAGAGCGAGCACCAAATCAAATCGTTGTAGATGGCAGCACCCATCCATTTTGATTCGTTGTACAATGAAGGTACATTACGAACAGAAAACGCAAAATAGCATCCTGCGAGTACAAGTATGCCCTTGTAGAATATCAGAATAGAACAGAGCCTAAATGTAATAACGTACTTCATAGGCTAAAGTGAGAATGAGAAATATTTGGCCATGTTCACTTGAACAGTATTTAAGTTTAAATAGAATACTATCTGGATCGTTCTTGTGGCTAATTGTATTTCTGGATACTGCTGTCCATAAAATCAATATGATCTGGATGGTCAAGGAAGAATTGAATAACGCAAACAGAAAAAATAGAAACTCAGAAAAAAAAACCAAGGGGATACAAGTTGGAGAAGAATGCCGATAGATGATAACTTTAAGAGCTCTCTAGAAGATATTATCGTCTTCGTAATATTCTTTAACTCAAAAACAAGTTTGATTCTGTAAGTCTTTGCCACAAGAGGTCTACAAACAGCGTTAATATCTGACAACAACAGAATAACGCTACTGAAACAAAAACATACACAAGCATTGTTACAAATCCCATTGCTGGAAACCAAACTCTAAGCTCACAGAACACGTCTGATACTGGCGCAATCCTAAGAAGGACATTAAGAAAAGAAACACACGGAGAAAGGATTGTACGTACCACATAAGTGCACCAAAGTATGATATTAAAATACCAAGAAGAATGACAATCAAAAACTCTCTTGTCGATGCTCGGATTACATCTGCTGACCTTAAAGGAGATTAACACTTGAAGTAGTAATGTAATGTACCAGTAAAGTATAACAAACACAAGTGTTGCCAAAGTAGCAATGACACCAATGGCAATAAGTAAGATAATAAAAATTATTGATCTGTCGCTCCAGCTGCTCCATTCCCTCACTGCCCTTGGTCTCTCTTCGACTACAATTGACAACTGGTTTTCGGATAGTCTAGGCACAAGAGCAACGGTGGCTTTTTCTGCGTCTACTACAAAAACATTGTTGAAGGTGCTATTATCCAATTGAGCACGTGAGGCATTAGAAAAAGCCATCAATAAAATGTCATCTCCAACTTCCAACTTTGTAAAGTCTTCAACAGATACTTGTACGACCCCATTAAACACAGGAGTTTTCAACCACGTTACATGTGAAACACCGAGAGTCATTTGAATAGCACTGTCATTATCAAATGTCATATCGCTCAATACATCAATAGGTCCCTAATAATAGCGTTATTTTATGAAATCACGTGTCTTTTAAATGGTCGCAAACTCGATCGTACATTAACAAGAAGTGTTGCGTCTTCAAAAACGAAATACGTTGTTTGGTCCATCAGTTGAACATCTCGTTCAACAATAAAGGTAGCGCCATCGATGTTGTTTATCCTCGTGTTTTGAGAATTCAGTATCCTTTCATCAACTTCTTGTACTGTTATGATTCCTGTTTTTCGTAAGAAAGGGTATTGTAGAAGAAAACTAAACAAAGAAACAAATAAACCCTACCTTGATTCTCAATAACAAGGTTTATCAATGCAATATGTGAAAGTCTAATCCTTGAATCGCAGTCTGCTAGAAAAACAAGATGTGGAGTTGTTTCTTGCTCAATAGCCCTCTTTGCGGTAGATGTGCCCTTAACAGCGAAATTAGCACGTGTTGTTATTTCAAAACAATAGTGGTATAGAACATACCGATACAGTTCCTTCGTAGAGAGAGAACGCCTTTGTAATTGTGATGGATGCATTGGAAAAGATATTGATAGATCCTCCATCCATTCTCACATAATTAGCGTCGAGGTCAAAAGAAACTTGTATCGGGAGGTCATCAGGAACATTAATATTATCATAGACATTCCCTTTGAACTGAGTGTTAGAGCAAACTAAGAAGATATAAGCGAAACATACCAAAGTTGCCTCCAGGTAAAAACCCGTTAAAGTCATAAGGCGACGATTCCGAGAAATGACTGTTTGTCACAGATATAAACTCATCTCCATCGATACCTATCAGATGATGTCAGTCAAACAATTCTAATAAAAGTAGAGCGTACTGTGTTCAGAGTTTGCAATAAAAGTGCATCCATCGACTGTGTTCTCGCCTCTCATGAACAATCCACCACCGAGTTCTGCTGTGTTGTTCACAAATGTACAATCGCTGAAAATAGCATTGTCTGAATAATCATACAACACTGCACCACCAGTTCTATCAGCTCTATTATTGCCAAAGTAACAGTTTGAAACAATTGTGTCAAAGTTGTCGATTCGAGAAAAGAAACCTCCACCCTTTACAAACAACTTAGCATTGCAATATACAAGATTGAAGACAGTCAACGTACACTGTTCACAGCATAGTTGTCAGTAATATTGAGGTTCTTCAATACAATCCCTGTGTTGAAGTCATGAACGTAGATACCTCCAGCTAGGTTTCCTGCAGAGTTGTTCTTGAACACAGAATCTGTGATAGTCACACCTTCGTTGGAAAATCGTACTCTAATGCCACCTGCGATAAAATAAGTACTGTCTGTGATACATTAAAATCAACATACCACCCCTATCTTCGGCAACGTTATCGATAAACCTGACAGACTCAAGCAACACATTTATGTTTCTGTCATTAATTTGGATTCCTGCTGCGTCGTCATCAGCGCGATTCTTAATGAAATCGGTGTTTCTGATTGTGATATTGACATTGTCATCCTCTATGGCCGCTCCACCAGCATCATCTGTTGATGACCAGTTTTCTTCAAATAGTACGTTATCAATAAGCACGTTTTGAGAATCTGTGATGTGTATCCCTCCTCCTCTTCTTGCTGTGTTTCTCCTAAAACAACAAAGTCAGTATTAACAGACAAGCCTAAGGAAGTACCTTAACGTGCAGTTATTAAGCACTACTCGATTTGTTTCTATCAAATACATTCCTCCTCCTGTTTTTGGGTGAAAGTAAGTACTTTAAGATGAAATAGAAAGTGAGCAAGTTGTACCATTTGTTGGAGAGCTGCTATCTTCAAATATTGAGTGAGAAACTGTCAAGTCATTGACGCCTGAAAATCTAATGGAACCGCCTGCTGCATTGCTTTTCTTGTTTCGAAATGAGCAGTACTCGATTGATACATTGTTGCTATCGACAACATTTATACCGCTGCTCATATTCCCTTCAAAAGAAACATGTTCAATTCGAATATATGGACTATCATTGACTAAAAGCTCTTCTTCAGAATCATCATTAGTGTTGTTTCTTAGGAAATGTTAGTTTAAGCACAAACGCGTTTTACTGGGCTCTTACCTGAAAGAGCAGTTTTGAATACTTCCCTGTGTTGACACAGACATAAATACAGCTAAAAGATGTTGATTATTATGAAGTGGTCACAATGTTTTCATGACAGCGTACTTGCAAGGTCAGTTACCATATTGTTCTCAAAAACAGAATTTCTTAAATCTATTGTTGACGCGGTTACATCTATGTTATTGTTCTTAGCTTTGTATATTGTCTTTAGTCTGTACGTATTCCTGATCCGCGACGAGCTACTCCATTTGTAAATGTGCAACCATCCACTACTGCATTAACTTCAGACAGACTAACGATGCCTATGTTCGAATAAGTCACTCTTGAGGTGTACATGTCGCAGTACCATTCCATAAAATTGAATTTTTATCAAAGGTACAATCCAGTATCTCGACATTTGCATCTCTCGCACGAACAACACCAAGACCTTGCTCAGGACTGATTGTATTGTTGAAAAAGACTGTACTATTGAGGCGATTAGAATCCTAAATGAAAGCACAAAAATGAAACCGAACTTTGTCACTGTCAATGATAAACCAGGTCCTTCAGCGTTCAGAATACCGTTATCTCTAGAATCGCTTCCTGTAACGGCCGCTTCACCACACGTATTATCTGTGAAAGTACAGTCGCTTAAATAAACGAATTAACAAACAAAGTTTTGTATCCCAAAACTATTTTCATTTTAAAAACACGTGCCTGAAAAAGACTCTACAAGATCCAGTCACATATAACACAGAACCTCCTCTACCGTCCTAAATACGGTTTATGGTGAGCGCTACCAATTTAAAAAATCCCAAAGAGGTTTAAACGCTTACTTGTGTTCCAATAAACCGAGCTGGGCATGCAGCTCTTGTGAATTTTATATTTTTGAACGAGATAAAAGTGACGCTAGAATTTGTCCCGCAAGATGTCACCAAAAATAAGTATCTTGTATTTTCGCCATCAATCACTGTTTCTGAGCTTCCCGTTCCTTATTGAAACTTAGAAAAAATAAACGGAATAAAAAATGTTCAAGTTTGTGAAAGAAAAAAAAAAAAAACGTGATTTCTCGTAGTTGTAAACCCGGAACTCGCTCATTTAATAAAACCGACAGGATTGAATTGGTACCTTCAATGGTTATGTTATAGAGTGTAGAAGGATCAGGCCAGTCGATAAGCGAATTGTTAGAACCTAGTTTTGTTAAAAGACACTAAAAACAGGAGTGATAAGAATGTTAAATACTCACCTGCATAAGTTCCCGACGCCATTGTTATGACGTCCCCTGACTCAGATACATTTAAAAGAGTGTATCTAATGCTATAACAAGGGTTTAATTCATCTGTACAGTCCCCAGCGTCCGTTCCTAGCATACGCATTATTTAAAATGTTTTTGGTTATGCTTACCGTTTGTACTGATGAAACGGCGTCTACCTTGTATCCCTAACGAAATAAAGGCCAATAGAACGATAACTCCATAAAGGCGGCACACCTTGTCCATTCTTAAGGTACCGTAAAAGTTTACATTCAAAGGGTAAATTATTTCTCCGTGTGTGCACGTGGACATAAAAGTCGTAGGAACTTTATCCACGGACTGTCACGTCGATAGTTAAATATTGGCGCTAACAGAAAAGTCATAGAAGGCTTGTGGAGTTTAAAAAAAACATGCGTGACCACGTGTTAATCCTTAGGGATGGCAGAAATGGTCCGGTCCAGTAGGTGGATAATACTGCTACAAAAACCCTGTATGGATCCAGTTTAGAGCTGACCAAGGAAGACCGGTTTGGAATCACAATACCGGTATTTTGGTTACGTACAATATGGTTTGAATACTTGAAGAACACATTCTACAGCACGCAGTATAGATGTATACACAACAGTGGTAACAAGATACCGCTGGTTTTCTGTTGCTATATTCCATATGCAACTTTGCCGTATCAAGCTTTCATTGCAAGTGCTCTTACCCAAAATAAAAATGAAACAGTTTTAAATGGACTCTGTTATGTTTTATTCTTGTACATGTTAGTTTGGTATATCAGCACTTTTTACTTCCTTGGTTGTTAATACGTAAGGTAAAATGGCTTCTCTCAACTTAGGCACAAAGCAAGCGATAATCAGAGCTGTAAAAATCTACAATAGAATTTAACATGAATAAGCACAAGAAAGGCGGTTGGAATGAATATGTTACTGGCACATGTAACTATCAGTGTAAGTAGTAAAAGAAAAATATATTTAATTGTACCATTAGTTTGACAATCTATAAAGTACTTGGTGGCGTCAGAGTAGGCACATGTGAAATTTGTTGATGTTGAAGGACAATCAAAAACGCCTCCAGTATCTATGTGATAAATTAGTACAATACAATTGCTTGTTCGATTACCGTCATTGTGAATGTTGCTAAATGTTGTTGTATTTCTAAACACCATTTTTAGTATTCTTGATGTGTGGACAATAGTGTTGTACCTTATTGTAATGTTCATAGAAGATCCAATCAATGCAGGGGATTGTATTATTGTAGTTAGTTTTCTAAACAAGAATTCAGTACAATTAGGTAGGTTACACGCATGTAATATTCTCAACTACACATGAATCTATCTCTGCAGATCCATTGCTAGATGTACCGTTCAAAAACAACGCTCCAGCTATTACACAATTAACATGACGCTTGGATAGAGTAACACGTATACCAGTACATCTATCCTCGAATGGCTGAGCTTCTTCCATACTGTTCCCAATAAAAGTAGAGTTCAATACTTTAATATCAAGTGAGTTTATGTATACAACTGAAGTGGAGTATTCGAGTTGTGCTGTTTACCAATAAGTATATATATAACACGGATACATACCTTTATATGTTGCAACTACGTGATTGTCCTCAAACGAACAAGAATTGATTACAACCTAAATTAACTTAGTATTTAAAAACCAAGCCACAAACGTACTCTATCAACACTGATAAACGTAGCTAGGAATCCTATGGTCAAAGAGTTATAACATAAACAAGTCATGGCTAAGTATTACCTCTATCTTCCATTCTGTTCAGGAAATACCCTCGTTTAAAATTATGTTGAAAATGACAATTATTCACAGAAACTGTTTCGGCTGTTTCAATCCATAATCCCAAAGGGTCAGCAAATCTTTCCAAGTCATCGAACAGTTCATGGAAAAGTGAATTGCTTACAGCAACATTTCGACTATTTTCACATTAAGGGAGCGCTCCTTAAATACATGACAAATAGAGCTAGAACACGTGTACCTTGCAACTACTTGAATATATCCGTCTTCGCCTGTAACTACCATATTCCTAAGCGATCAGTTAATCAATAAAACTAGAGACTCATAACGTGAATGTTCGTAATGTACTCTATGGAAACATTTGCAAAGTCGTTCAAGCTCAATTTACAACCATTTAACGTAAATCCTGATAATGAGATATTTATGTTTTGATTCCCGTTCACCGTCTCCTGTTGAACTGAGCAAGAAACATTTATGCCTTTACTTAACGCTAAATAATATGTTACAGAACCTGTCAAAAGTGTCAACATACCATAAATGTCTATACTTCCGGTACGTTGAGCACTAAACGTGTTGAGAGGAAAATTTAATCCAGTAGAATTGAGAATAAGCGTAGTTGCTCCTGTGCTCAAGTAGCACTCCATATCAGCGCCACAATTGTGGTCACTTGAAGTTACGACTAAGACGTAAAAATTAGTAATCTTCATATCACTCTGAATAGTATTCGTACTTGTGTTACCGTGGGTTGGTGCTGCAAGAGCAAAAAACAAAAAGGCAGTACAGAAATAACACAAACTCATTTACTACAGCTATCATAAGCATCATTGGGCGTAATGAAGTGTTATTTAAGGAAATCGTTTTGAAAAACGCACGTGATGCTATCAGAAAGCTATGCTGATGTGTTCTCGATTTTGGTGAAAAATTTTGTTGGTAGCCGCCTGCTGCTCTTTATCACTCAGTTAACACGATATCTGAGTGTACAAATTATTCTACGTTATGTGAACTTGAAGTGTGAACAACCTGTGTGTTCAAGTTTTCAGCCAGACTGACTTTTAGCAAAAAAAATTCCAGTTTCTGCCTGATCTGTCTGACGGATTTGACACTTCTGACAGAACCTTGCAAATCTTACTTTTTAAAATGTGATGCACTCATATAGTCAAGCGGAAAAGTTTTACCAATCCAACCGTTTAAACCCACCTGATTTAAGGGGTCAGGACCTCTAATTCTATTGGTTAGACTATGCACATCCTCTAAGTTTCTGATTTTAAACAATTGGCAGAGTACTTTTCACAGTCCAGTGTTTTACAAAATATTGAAATGGAACTTACCGTTCTGTTAACAGTAATTTAAACGCAAACAGCCATAGATCCCAATCAGTGAAGGCTATTTGCCGAAATTACCATTCTGTTAACAGTAATTTAAACACAAAAACAGCCTTAGATCCTAATCAGTGAAGGATATTTGGCCTAATTACTGTTACAATAATGCCTCAAACTAGGCCTTCTAATTTAGGACAGCCCCAGCCTTAATGTCGCCTTCTTTTTTGGGCAGTATTTTTCCGTTTTTAAGCTTATGAGGCGTTTAATGCCATTCTTTATACCTTCAATAACGTTTTTACATGCTTTGACGTGTATGTAGACAGTTGCAGTTTTGTGTGTCAGTTTAAAGGTAGAAAAAAAAATGTACACGAAGCACAAATATCACACTGTGCTTTTGTGAGAAACTAATGAGAGTGTACCATTTGACGACAGATGCAAGGGTACCATCTTACTTAAAGCTTTAATGTAATATGCAACAGAGTAGGTGCACGTGTTTATCGCTTACAAGAGCTATAGTTAATAATTAAAGAGCCAATTAGAATTACATGTCACCTAGAAATTCAAGAAAGCCACCTGGTGTAATTGTACCAGAGTGGCTGAAGTCACCATCTATTGTTACAGGACTAGATCTAGACAAATTGATTTGGTGGACTAACAATTATAGGTGAGTTGTCAGACAATACCATAATAACCAAAAAAAAAAAATTGTCCATTACCTTTTTCTAAGCGCCTCCCGCGCTAAACAACATAATGAGGGCGACCTTCGTAGCTAAAAGTAGCATTTTTTATTTCTAGAACTGCGTGACATTGTTTTATAGATCTACAGCAGGCAGTGTATTGTTTAAGTTCCTAGTTTCTCTCTTTTTCTCCAATAAATCTTGCCTACTTCCTGTTTTCTTCTTTTTTCTTGTTTTCTTTTGTAACTCACATCTAACTTTCTCAAGCTCCTTTCTTGTTTCCTCAAGTTCTTCTTTTGTTTCTTCAAGCTCTGCTTGAAAAGCTTTATAATCTGCACCTGCAGATCCAGTTGTGTCTTTGGTTTCTTGTAATGACGTATTTGATTTATTAGATTTGGCTGATTTGTTTGATAGATTTCCTCGCCTGCTTGCCATTGTTACTGAAGACCTGTTTAAAGTAAGTGAGTAGTTGTAATAAAAATAGTTTCCAGCGTACAAGGTTACAACATCATCTTGCTTTGTAAATATACACCAAAGTTTAGGAACGAACATCATACCCAGTGTCACTGAAGAAAGTAGTCAGCAAGATAATTCACAAAAAAAGATGTGTAAGGATGGTTGTACCTGACGCTATGAACCAAATACCAAGTGATACGATGATACTCACTGTAGAGTACGATGACGGGGATGTTATGGTATACCCACAGATGAGCAAGAGCGAGCACCAAATCAAATCGTTGTAGATGGCAGCACCCATCCATTTTGATTCGTTGTACAATGAAGGTACATTACGAACAGAAAACGCAAAATAACATCCTGCAAGTACAAGTATGCCCTCGTAGAATGTTAGAATAGAACTTTTGTGTGTTCCAACGTACTTCATAGGCTAGAGTGAGAATGAGAAATATTTGGCCATGTTCACTTGAGCAGTATTCAAGTTTAAATAGAACACTATCAGGATCGTTCTTGAATCCAATTGTATTCCTGGATACTGCTGTCCATAAAATCAGTATGATCTGTATGGTCAAGGACTAAATACAAGCGAAAGGAAGTGAAGTTGGTAAAAAAGAAAAGATAAAGGATACGAGTTGGAGAAGAATACCAACAGAGGTGATTTGTAAAAGTTCTGGGAATGAAATGATGGTATTTGTCAGACTTTCCATGTCAAATATGAGTTTGATTCTGTATGTCTTTGCGACAAGAGGCCTACGTAGAAAGTATGAATACAATGATAACACCAAAACAACATACGCAAGCATTATGACAAATCCCACTGCTGGAAACCAAACTCTAAGCTCACAGAACGCATCTGATACTGGCGCAATCCTAAGAAGGAAATTAGGAAAAGAAACACACGGAGAAAGGGATTGTACGTACCACATAAGTGCACCCAAGTATGATATTAAAATACCAAGAAGAATGACAATCAGAAACTCTCTTGTTGATGCTCGGAGGATAACTGATGTATTCCTAAAAGACGGTTATCAAAGATACTCAGGTTAGTATTTGTACCAATAAACGATAACAATTGTTGCTGTTACCAACGTTGCTATGACACCAATGGCAACAAGCAAGATAACAATGATTGATGCTGTATCAGTCCATCTGCGCCATTCTTTTACTGCCCTTGGTTTCTCCTCAACTACAATTGACAACTGGTGTTCGTTTAAACTAGTTATGAGAGCTATAGTGGTATTGTTTTCGTCAACAAAAACAACACTGAACGTGGTATTATCCAAAAGAGCACGTGAGGTGTTAGAAAAAGTCATCAATAAAATGTCATCTCCAACTTCCAACTTTGTAAAGTCTTCAACAGATACTCGTATGACCCCATTAAACGCGGGAGTTTTCAACCACGTTACATGTGAAACACCGAGAGTCATTTGAATAGCACTGTCATTATCAAATGTCATATCGCTTGCCACATCAATAGGACCCTAACAACAGCATTAGTGTTTTAAGTCTCACGTGATACTTGGAAAACACGTGATAATAATTAAAAAAGACGTACGTTCACAAGAAGTGTTGATTTTTGGAAATAAAAATGAGTTGTGGTATCCATCAGTTGTATATCTCTTTCAACAATCATAGTCGCTCCATCAACATTATTTATCTTTGTATTTTCTGTATTAAAAACCCGAACATCAATCTCCCTTATTTGTAACGTTCCTTGCGTAATACTGTCAGTTCAAAGGTACCACTAACTACAAAAAACACACCTTGATTCTCAATAACGAGATTCCTCAATGCAATATTTGACAACCTAAACTGTGATATGCAGTCTGGTCCCAATACCAGGTGTGGGTTTGTTTCTAGTGATTGCTTAACCAACCTTTTCGATGTTGGGACACCCTAATAGACAAAATCAGTCTTCCTCTAGGACCCCAATTTAAGCGTACAGTGATAGTTCCTTGAGAAAGATTAAACTCGCTGTTGACATTAACAGACACACTAGAACGTATTCTAATGTGTCCTGAATTCATATTAAAGACATTGGTATCAAGGTTCTCAACAACTTCAATGGTATAATCAGGGATGTGTATGCTGTCATAAACGTTTCCTGTATTTCCAATATTAAACTAAGAGTAAGAAAAAAGTAAGAACATACCAAAGTTGCCTCCAGGAAGAAACCCTTCAAAGTCATAGGGCGACGATTCCGAGAAATGACTGTTTGTCACGGATATAAACTCATCTCCATCAATACCTATCAAATGATGTCAGTCGAACAATAGTAGAAATATAGGAACGTACTGTGTTCAGAGTTTGCAATAAAAGTGCATCCATCGACTGAGTTCTCGCCTCTCATGAACAATCCACCACCGAGTTCAGCTACGTTGTTCACAAATGTACAATCGCTGAAAATAGCATTGTCTGAATAATCATACAACACTGCACCACCAGTTCTATCAGCTCTATTATTGCCAAAGTAACAGTTTGTTATTGTTGAGTTTTGGTTATTAATGCGAGAAAAGAAGCCTCCACCCTTTAAAAACAACTTAGTATCGCAATATTCAAGATTGAAGACAGTCAACATACACTGTTCACAGCATAGTTGTCAGTAATATTGAGGTTCTTCAACAAAATTCCTATGTTGTTGTCATGAACATAGATACCTCCAGCTATGCTTCCTGCAGAGTTGTTCTTGAACACAGAATCTGTGATAGTCACTCCTTCGTTTCTAAACCGAACTCTAAGACCACCTACGATAACATTAGATTCGTTGAAGCTGAATCAGTTGACAAATAGCTTACCTGCTCTGTCTTCTGCTACGTTATTGATGAAACTCGAAGATTCAAGAGTCACATTTGTATTATCATCGTTAATCTGAAGTCCTCCTGCATCATCAACAGCATAGTTCTCTATGAACTGACTGTTTCTAATAGTGACATTCACATTGTCATCATTTACTGCTAGTCCACCAGAGTCAACAGTTACTCTGTTTCTCTCAAAGAGCACGTGATCTATTAGTATGTTTTCACAACTAACCATAAATAATCCACCTCCTCTTCTTGCTATATTTCCTCTGTAGAAAATAAAGAATGAGCACTATGATCATCTCTCAGTGCACCTTACCTAAATGTTGAGTTCTTCACAACTATCTCGCTTAAAGTATCCAAGTAAACCGCTTTGAAATAGTCAGTTTGTGGTAGTCACGTGTCTATGTAAACGTACTTCCTCTACCAGGTTGTGTATTGTTCTCAAACAAGGAATTGTTTATATTTATTGTTGAATCATCAGCATCTAGAAATAGTTATAATTTGAAGCATGAAAAGTGTTCTTACATATCGCTGCACCACCTTCTGCGCTTCCGTTTGTGAAATTACAAGAATCTATTGTTAAATCAACTCGAATCACATTAACTACGCCTACAGTCGAAATAAGAACAGTTGAAAGATAAGATTGGTTGTGTACCAAGTGCGGTTACTTTATTGTTGTTAAAGACACTATTGAAAACGTTGACAATTGAGTCTCTTGCTCGTATAACGCCATACCCTATCAGAGGGCTTATAGTATTGTCTAAAAACTTGACACTAAACTGATAGTAAGGTTAAATTTGAGTTAAGGGTAAACTTACTTTGTCAACGTTAATATTGGCCCTTCTACATTCACTATACCATTACGTCTAGGATTAGTACTATCATCACTCGATAATCCACACGTATTATCAATAAAAGCGCAATCACTACTCGAAGAGAATTAAAAAAAAAAAAAGGTAACGGAGAAATCAAACCAACCTCCCGTTACCAAGAAATATTAAAAAAAACGAACACGTGCCTAAAAAAAATACTACAAGATCCTGACGCATAAAAAACGGAACCTCCTCTACCACGCTAATCACGAGTAAGCAAAACCCCAAACTAGAACGAAAAGCCAAATCAAGCGTACCGGTGTATCTGGAAACTCTTCAGGGCATACAGCGTTTTTAAAAATAATATTTTGAAACGAAATAAAGGTCACGTGATTATCTGTTCCACATTCGGGAGCCAAAAATAAGTAGTTTGCGTTTTCGCCATCAATAATTGATTCGCCGTTGGTTGTTCCTATTACAGGCGCCTTTATTAACAAACGAACTAGTACATTGTAGCCGTACCTTTAATGGTTATGTTGTTAGGCGTAAAGTCATTTGGCCATTGTAGGCGAGAGTTGTTGGAGCCTAGTTTATTACCGCATCAAATACGAACATACTCGATAACTGGCAAATTCCTTACCTCTGTATGTACCCTGACCCATTTCTATGACATCTCCAGGCACAGATACAGAAAAAAGAGTGTAACGAAGGCTTAGACATGGATTGCTTTCATCCAAACATTCCCCAACGTCCGTTCCTAGCGACTACATTAACCTTTAAAGTTTTTTCATTTTTGTACCCGTTGTAGTTACGAAACGACGGCTGCACTGTATCTCTAATGTGAACAAAGCCAATACCAAGCCAAGCCAAACCCCGCTACTTAGTATTTTCATTCTCCACGTGGCCGGTGTACACGTAATGTAATTGTAATGTGTACCACGTTTGACAATCCAAAAACATGTAATCTTACTATGAGATGTATGATACGAGCTACATCAAAAATTAGCATTCATTGTCGCATACAAGTGTGAATGGTATAGACAGTTTTTAATATCACACCTATGTGAATAACATGCTGTGTCTTAGACAAGTTAAACATCACGTGATTATTATAAATAGATAAGCAGTTAATTAGGTTATTATGGTACGCTGGCACGTCCGGAACAAATTTCGGAGCCTGATCGTATTTTTTTCGATGTAATAATCTTGTAACTAAAGTGGCAACGGCTCTCGCCTCTTGTTTGAAAAAAAAATAAAAACACGAACTAGCATGCATGCAATTTTTATCACTGACAAATATTTAGAAGTACAAAACACCAAGTTTCCTTTAATAATATACTACTGCGTGACATTGTTTTATAGATCTACAGTATGCATTTTATTGTTTAAGCCGCTACTATGTGAAATAGTTTCTCTCTTTTTCTCCAATAAATCTCGCGTGCTTCCTGTTTTCTTCTTTTTTCTTGTTTTCTTTTGTAACTCACATCTAACTTTCTCAAGCTCCTTTCTTGTTTCCTCAAGTTCTCGTTTTGTTTCTTCAAGCTCTGTTTGAAAAGTTTTATGATCTACACCTGCAGGTCCAGTTGTGTCTTTGGTTTCTTGTACTGACGTATTTGATTTATTGGATATATTCGATTTATTGGATTTGCTTGATTTATTTCCTCGCCTGGCTGCCATTGTTACTGACCTTGAAGACCTATTTATAGTAGTGAGCAATGTTGTAAATAAAAGTTTTAGTAACATACAAGGCTACAACGTCATCTTCC
The DNA here is from genome assembly GCA_038496445.1 of Trichosphaerium sp. ATCC 40318. Taxonomy (NCBI): domain Eukaryota; phylum Discosea; class Flabellinia; family Trichosidae; genus Trichosphaerium; species Trichosphaerium sp. ATCC 40318. Next base: position 80,209 of record JALMLS010000305.1, read on the forward strand.
TTGTTTGTAAAAATACACCAAAGTTTAGGAACGAACATCATACCCATTGTCACTGAAGAAAGCAGTCAGCAAGATAATTCACAAAAAAAAGATGCGTAAGGATGGTTGTACCTGACGCTATGAACCAAATACCAAGTGATACGATGATACTCACTGTAGAGTACGATGACGGGGATGTTATGGTGTATCCACAGATGAGCAAGAGTGAGCACCAAATCAAATCATTGTAGATGACAGCACTCATCCATTTTGATTCGTTGTACAATGAAGGTACATTACGAACAGAAAACGCAAAATAACATCCTGCAAGTACAAGTATGCCCTTTGTAGAATGTTAGAACAGAACGATTCTCGTATCAGAATAGAACAGAGCCTAAATGTAATAACGTACTTCATAGGCTAAAGTGAGAATGAGAAATATTTGGCCATGTTCGCTTGAGCAGTATTCAAGTTTAAATAGAACACTATCAGGATCGTTCTTGAATCCAATTGTATTCCTGGATACTGCTGTCCATAAAATCAGTATGATCTGGATGGTCAAGGACTAGATACAAAGAAGCGAAACGAAGTGAAGTTGGTAAAAAAGAAAAGATAAAGGATACGAGTTGGAGAAGAATACCAACAGAGGTGATTTGTAAAAGTTCTGGGAATGATATGATGGTATTCGTTAGACTTTCCATGTCAAATATGAGTTTGATTCTGTATGTCTTTGCGACAAGAGGCCTACGTAGAAAGTATGAATACAATGATAACACCAAAACAACATACGCAAGCATTATGACAAATCCCACTGCTGGAAACCAAACTCTAAGCTCACAGAACGCATCTGATACTGGCGCAATCCTAAGAAGGAAATTAGGAAAAGAAACACACGGAGAAAGGGATTGTACGTACCACATAAGTGCACCCAAGTATGATATTAAAATACCAAGAAGAATGACAATCAGAAACTCTCTTGTTGATGCTCGGAGGATAACTGATGTATTCCTAAAGGGTTATCAACCGAAATAACACAAACAATTGTTTGTACCAATAAACGATAACAATTGTTGCTGTTACCAACGTTGCTATGACACCAATGGCAACAAGCAAGATGACAATGATTGATGCTGTATCAGTCCATCTACGCCATTCTCTCACTGTCCTTGGTTTCTCCTCAACTACGATTGACAACTGGTCTTTATTTGCCCTAGTTATGAGAGCTATAGTGGTATTGTTTTCGTCAACAAAAACAACACTGAACGTGGTATTATCCAAAAGAGCACGTGAGGTGTTAGAAAAAGTCATCAATAAAATGTCATCTCCAACTTCCAACTTTGTAAAGTCTTCAACAGATACTCGTATGACCCCATTAAACGCAGGAGTTTTCAACCATGTTATGTATGAAACACCGAGAGTCATTTGAATAGCACTGTCATTATCAAATGTCATATCGCTCAATACATCAATAGGTCCCTAATAATCGCATTAGTTTTGTAAGTCTCACGTGATACTTGGAAAGTGATAATAATTACAAAAGACGTACGTTCACAAGAAGTGTTGATTTTTGGAAATAAAAATGAGTTGTGGTATCCATCAGTTGTACATCTCTTTCAACAATCACAGTCGCTCCATCAACATTATTTATCTTTGTGTTTTCTGTATTAAAAACCCGAACATCAATCTCCTTTATTAGTAACGTTCCTTGTGCGATACAGTTAGTTCATAGCCACAACTACAAGCTATATAAAACGTACCTTGATTCTCAATAACGAGATTCCTCAATGCAATATTTGACAACCTAAACTGTGATATGCAGTCTGGTCCCAATACTAGGTGTGGGTTTGTTTCTAGTGATTGCTTAACCAACCTTTTCGATGTTGGGACACCCTAATAAACGAAATCAGTCTTAAGCGCCCAATTTAAGCGTACAATGATAGTTCCTTGAGAAAGATTAAACTCGCTGTTGACATTAATTGACACACTAGAATGTATTCTAATGTGTCCTACTATCATATTAAAGACATTGGTATCAAGGTTCTCAACAACTTCAATGGTATAATCAGGGACGTGTATGCTCTCATAAACATTTCCTGTGTTTCCAATATTAAACTAAGAGTAAGAAAAAAGTAAGAACATACCAAAGTTGCCTCCAGGTAGAAACCCTTCAAAGTCATAAGGCGACGATTCCGAGAAATGACTGTTTGTCACGGATATAAACTCATCTCCATCAATACCTATCAAATGATGTCAGTCGAACAATAGTAGAAATATAGGAACGTACTGTGTTCAGAGTTTGCAATAAAAGTGCATCCATCGACTGAGTTCTCGCCTCTCATGAACAATCCACCACCGAGTTCAGCTACGTTGTTCACAAATGTACAATTGCTGAAAATAGCATTATCTGAAAAGTCATATAAGGCCCCTCCGCCAGTTCTATCAGCTCTATTATTGCCAAAGTAACAGTTTGTTATTGTTGAGTTTTGGTTATTAATGCGAGAAAAGAAACCTCCTCCCTTTAAAAACAACTTAGCATTGCAATATACAAGATTGAAGACAGTCAACGTACACTGTTCACAGCATAGTTATCCGTAATATTGAGGTTCTTCAATACAATCCCTATGTTGTCGTCGTGAACGTAGACACCTCCACCGATATTTCCCGCAGAGTTGTTTTTGAACACAGAATCTGAAATAGTCACTTGTTCATTTTCAAATCGAAGTCTAATGCCACCTACAATAACATTAGATTCGTTGATGCTGAACCAGTTGACAAATAGCTTACCTGCCCTGTCTTCTGCTACGTTATTGATGAAAATCAAAGATTCAAGAGTCACATTTTTATTTTCATCGTTAACTTGAAGTCCTCCTGCATCATCAGCAGCATGGTTCTCTATGAATTGACAGTTTCTAACATTCACGTTCACATTTCTATCGGTAATCTGAAGTCCTCCTGCATCAACAACAGCGTAGTTTCCCTCGAACTGACTACTTTGTATGGCGACATTCGTATTATTTTCATCAATCTGAAGTCCTCCTGCATTATTACCAGCATGGTTCCCCGTGAACTGACTGTTTTGTATAATGACATTCGTATTTCCTTCGTTAACGTTAAGTCCTCCTGCATTATTATCAGCGTGGTTCCCCGTGAACTGACTGTTTTGTATAACGACATTTGTATTTCCTTCGTCAATCTGAAGTCCTCCTGCATCATCAACAGCATAGTTCTCTATGAACTGACTGTTTCTAATAGTGACATTCACATTGTCATCATTTACTCCTAGTCCGCCAGAGTCAACAGTTACTCTGTTTCTCTCAAAGAGCACGTGATCTATTAGTATGTTTTCACAACTAATCATAAATAATCCACCTCCTCTTCTTGCTATGTTCCCTCTATAGAAAATAAAGAATGAGCACTATGATCATCTCTCAGTACACCTTACCTAAATGTTGAGTTCTTCACAACTATCTCGCTTAAAGTATCCAAGTAAACCGCTTTGAAATAGTCAGTTTGTGGTGGTCACGTGTCTATGTAAGCGTACTTCCTCTACCAGGTTGTGTATTGTTCTCAAACAAGGAATTGTTTATATTTATTGTTGAATCATCAGCATCTAGAAATAGTTATAATTTGAATCATGAAAAGTGTTCTTACATATTGCTGCACCAGCATCTGCGCTTCCGTTTGTGAAATTACAAGAATCTATTGTTAAATCAACTCGAATCACATTAACTACGCCTACAGTCGAAATAAGAACAGTTGAAATACAAGATTGGTTGTACCTATTCCGGTTACTTTATTATTGTTAAAGACGCTATTGAAAACGTTGACAATTGAGTCTCTTGCTCGTATAACGCCATACCCTATCAGAGGGCTTATAGTATTGTCTAAAAACTTGACACTAAACGAATAAAGTAAGACTACATTATGACTTGGTGAGCGTAAGGTGTCTATCTACTCCGTATTTTAAGACAGATTTAGATTGACTTAAGGCAAAATAGTGTATTAATTTATCAAAAACTAGTGTGATAGGCGTACTTGGTCATGGTTAATATCAATAGCGATGAATTCCCTTCGACGTTCACGATGCCATTGCGTCTAGGTTGAGTACTATCATCACTGGATAATCCACATGTATTATCAATAAAAGTGCAGTCACTAATCGAAGAGTTAAAAAACGGTAAAGTGGATAAATCTCAACGTGCGCCTACCGCAATGCCAAGACAACAAAAAAAAAAAAACTAAACCCGCATACCTGAAAAAAATACTACAGTCTCCTTCCGCGTAAAAAACAGAACCTCCTCTGCCATTCTAATCACAAGTAAACAAAAACAAACCAAACGAATAAAAACAATCCAAACCCAAAACTCAAACTCAAAACAACATTAAAATCACGTACCGGTGTATCTGGAAACTCTTCAGGGCATACAGCGCTTTTAAAAATAATATTTTGAAACGAAATAAAAGTCACGTGATTATCTGTTCCACATTCGGGAGCCAAAAATAAGTAGTTTGCGTTTTCGCCATCAATAATTGTCTCTCCGTCATTTGTTCCTATTACGGGCGCCTTTATTAAAAAAGAAGCATATTGAATATGTACCTTTGATGGTTATATTGTTAGGTGTATAGCCATTAGGCCATTGTAGGCGAGAGTTGTTGGAGCCTAGTTTATTACCATATCAAAATACGAACATACTCGACATGACTATTCCCTTACCTTTGTATGTACCCTGACCCATTTCTATGACATCTCCAGGCACAGATACAGAAAAAAGAGTGTAACGAAGGCTTAGACATGGATTGTTTTCATCCAAACATTCCCCAACGTCCGTTCCTAGCATATACATTAACAATAACGCGTTTTCGGGAAAACCTTACCCGTTGTAGTTACGAAACGACGGCTGCACTGTATCTCTATAAAGAACAAAGCTACCAATACAACCCCAACCCCTCTACTTAGTATTTTCATTCTCCACGTGGTGTGGTGGCCAGGTGTACAAAACTAATGTAATTGATATGTGTACCTAATGTTTGAAAATTAAAAACGGCATAGAATTTCCATGGCTCGTACGAGACCAGTACAATTTATACTAGCTACATGTTGAATCAAGCGTTCCGCTATGGTTTTTTTTAATGAATCCATCTTGCCTTCTCCATACCTGTCTCATAAGTGCACACGGATAAATAATTTACCCTTTGGCAGTACACTTTTACGGACAACTTGAGACGCTTGTATCAGGAACAAATAGAAATAAATTTAATATTTGTGCTTTCGTGCCTTGAGAAAAAAAAGTTATTTTCGCCCTTTTTTCAGATATTCCAAGGTTTTACCTTTTGATTTAGATTGTTTGGACTGTTTACAGACAACGTGTTTATATAATTATGTCCATGAACTCCGTCGGGCTAGTATTTTTAGCACTCTACTCTTGATTTTAGTCGTAATCACGTGCAGTTCTGCTGTGCTAGCTTACATTACTCGGGGTTAACTTTCATTGGCTTATATTGACAATCTAGGCTTAAAGCTAAAATATCATACAGTTTGTTTCAAATTACACCTCTACTTTACGTCTTAGGTGTAATACAAACCACAGGTAGCTAAACATCATAAAATATCACATTCCTTTTAAAATTACTGTTCTGTTAACAGAAATTATACAGCGTGCCCATGTGGTAGCTACTTTTTAAACTCACCAACCCTTCTATGACTTTTCTGATAACCACAATTGGTAAATACAGCATCACCAACGTGAGTGCCGCTTGGTTACAGTTCCTACGACTTTATTTGTCACGTGACACGGAGAAAAAAAAACCCCTTTTGGCTGAACACTTTAACATCACTTCCTTAGGTGAGGCGTTGAGAACGTAGAAACTGTCTGGTATCTAGATTTAATATTATGTTGGCCGTGGTAAGGATTGCCAGCAATAAAATTAATACGCATGGTAGGAAGAGACGCTGGAGATTGTACAGATGAATTACACCCTTGTCATAGTATTAGATACACTCTTTTAAAGGTATCTGAGCCAAAGGGACGTCATAACTATGTCTGGAACATATGGAGGCGTATTTAGCATTCAAAGTACGTGTCTGATGAAAGTATCTTGTTAACCAAACCAACATCATGCGTGAGCAAGGTCTTGTATTGAGGTGTACATGTCACCTAGAGTAGTGACTTATTCGAACATAGGCATTGTTAGTCTGAATCAAGTTAATGCAATAGTGGATGGTTGCACGTTTACAATGGAGTAGCTCGTCGCGGATCAGGATACGTACAAGAACAATAACATAGATATAACCGCGTCAACAATAGATTTAAGAAATTCTGTTTTTGAGAACAACATGGTAACTGACCTTGCAAGTACGCTATCATGAAAACATTGTGACCACTTTATAATAATGAACAGCTTTTAGCTGTTTTATGTTATTGCCAACATAGGGAAGTATTCAAAACTGCTCTTTCAGGAAAGCAGTAACCCGTTCCTGTTTAGGAGAAACATAGCAAGAGAGGAGACTTCTCAATACGAGGGCACTGTTTGTGGAAGCAGGTCTCGACCAGACAATGCTGCTGGAGCGGCCATAGAAGGTGACAATGTCAACGTCACAATCACAAAAAACCGATTTCGTTGCGAATCGCACTGATATCGACGCAGCAGGAATCCAAATTAATGACAGAAACATAAATGTGTTGCTTGAGTCTGTTAGGTTTATCAATAACATTGCAAGATAGAGGTATGCTGTGTTAATGTGTATCACGATAGTACTTATTTTATTGTAGGTGGTATGCTGTAGTAGTAAGATTTTCCAGGAAGGAGTGACTATCACAGATTCTGTGTTTAAGACAACTCTTCCTTCATACACAACACTCACAATAAACCATATTACCTAGACGTGTATGTGGTACCGATACAGGGAAAAACAAAGGCGAAAAGAAGGCCTTAAAGTTTGAATGATCGTGGCTATTTGTAATCACTTGGAATTCAAATCGCCGGTCTTTTTTTTCTACGCCAACGGCGCGTTAGCCTTAACTTGTCGCTCAATACCTGAGCTATGTGCTTTTTATGCAAACAAACACTTGAATATAGCACATAAAACAACAAATTATTTAATTTATAAAACTGAGAGGTGGTGGTTAATGTGTTATTTTGCGACAATTTTTTTTATGTTACAAAGATTTTTTCTCTTTTTTTTTTTGTGTTGTACAAAAAAAACCAAGAAATCATGTTATTACAATTGTGCATTTGACAGATTGAGTGTGAGGTAGTTTTTATGATACTAAAATGTTGTATCACCAAAGTTTTCATATTCTAATAGTGCAGACATTAAGTCATCATTAGCAGCATCAGAATCTTGACCTATTTGGAACACGAAAAAGTTAGAAAAAAACAAGAATCGAAAACAGTTTGAGGGTTTGAGGACTATTCCCTTACCTTGTGGTACTGGTGGTGGGCTTCTTGGTGGTTTAGGCGGTAGTATTTCGTCTAGAGCATCACGGACAACTGGTTCAGTGTTATCCTAAGAATGAAAATAATTAGGGCTTCATCTAGTACAAAGTTCTTTTAAACTTACGATTGCTTCATCATTAAAATAATCATCTGAAAGACAATCTAAATCATCAAGTATATTTATAGAACCACTATAGTATAGATAGTCAGAAACAAGTAATACTTAGAAAGAGGTAAACGGCAACCCAACAGCAGTAAGGAGGCTCTTCAGAAAAATATCGGAAAAAAAGAAAATAACAAGAAACAAAAAAGAAAAACAACTGTAAAGCATTTCTTACCGAGTACTTGTCCTCAACAATCCAGAAACCCGTTCTTGTGTTTGCTTATAACCACCTTCTAACATATCTTCAAGATCTCTAATCTCATTACTGAGTTCAGAGTCAAAAGTTTTTCGATGCTCTGCACTTATTGATGCAGATGATCTGTTCGACTTTGGCTCAACTGGACTTGGTAGCTCATCGCTATGATCAGCCAGGAATTTATTTACAGATTCCATTTTACTCAAAGTATTAGGTGAAGGCCGCAACTAACCACAGAGTCAGAAAAAGTAATTCAACCAAAAAAACTCCACAAAAAACGGTTCGTGTAGTTATTGTTATCACTACGTGTAGTACGTACAGAATGTGGTCTACGTGTTGGTACATTTGTACTAAAAATTAGCTTAGATTGATTGTAAATAGAACAAGGAGGTTTCCTATCTAACGTACTTTGATACTTTCTCTGTGCTACCCATTTCTAACTCCAAAAATTTCAACTAGAAAAAATTACTTAAGTTTGCTTCGAAAATGGCTTAGTTAGCTTTTAAATGGTACCTCATCATCTAAGTCACCCAAAATAGTCAGTTTTCTTTCATGACCATAACCCAATGAAGAATTATTTCCACTTGGTAAACGCGTGTGAGCATTTCCTGGAGTTGGCTTAGAGCTTGGTTCTCGATGATTAGCAGCTAGTTTAAGTCAGCGGATAGAGAACGTTTAAGTAATCATAGTTACCTAATGTTGCTCTCATCCCTATTAATGGGTTTGATCTTCTGTCTGGCACTTCTTGTTTTGTGATATTATCTTGCTTAGGCTTTATTTCCGGACTCTTCTGTGTCTCTTTCTTATTTGTACCAGCTCTCTTCCTTGGCGGAAGCGTTGGTGCTGATTCTTCAATATCTTCTTCCACCTCTTGTGTTGGTTGCACTGGCGCTGGTGCTGGCTTATTTTTTTCTGCCTGAAAAAAGCTGTAAGTGATATGGTTTACGCGCTTGTTGTATAATAAGAAAACCTACTGGTGCGTTTTTCTTTACAGTATGCATCAATACCTGCACTTGACGAGCAGGTTTAACAGAATGTTGACCAACTCGTTTAAATACACGAGCTGTTTGTTGCTTAGGCTTGCTGGCAGTTGTTTTGCGGCCTAAGCGAGGTGGAGAGGTAGTTGAAGCCGGATCGTGATGAACTCGTCTCTCGCCTCTATCAACTCTACTCTTGTTCGGAGAGTTAAGTATGGGTGATGGTGTTCGCTGTGCCTTCTTTACGAGTGGACTAGTAGGTCGAGAAGTTTTCTTTGCAGCTACGCGCTTCAACTGTTTCGGTTTTTCTTGATCTGGAGCCGTTGAAGGCTTATGAATAACAGGCTTAGCTGTTGTATTGTTTGATTTAGTCGGGAAACTGTATTTTGTTTCTGAACTCTTTTCTTTGACTGGCGGTTTGATGACTTCTTTGTCACGTACTGGAACCTTAGATACAGGCTAAAGGAACTAATGAGTAAAAGAAGGTGACAGCGGGTACGAACAAAAAAGAAAGCAAAGTGTTACCTTCTGTTTGACTGGTGGTTCCGTTGGTTTTGCAGCTTCTGTTACTACTGGTTTTCGTACTATAGTGCTCCTTTCAAGTTGTGTTGATTTTGCTCTTGGTGCACCATGGTACAGCGTTCCGTTTGTGTTATTGTTCTCTTGTTGTTGTTCTTTCTGTACAGGTACACTAAACGCTCTTACTTTCCTAAAGCTATCATCCTCATCTTCAAAAACACATAGATCTCTACACTGCTTTAAGTGTTCGCGACGGTTTGTAGAGCCTGGTTGAGGTGGTTCCTTGCATTGTGCAATAATATCCCAAACGACATTCACAGCCTACAATTAAAGGGTTTAATGAATAAGACTACGTAAGGGTATTTATTTATCAAATGGCGACGTTCTTTGGCGGTTAAGGCTGTAAAATCAAAACGTACATTAATTAATGTTGCCAAAAACGTACCGAGCGCTGAGTCGCTCGCTTCAATCAATAGCGTCTTTCCTTGCTTGGACATAAGCATTTGTAGCAAAAAAAGAAAAACAAACAAGCATACGCACCAGTGCTTATTACTTTTACTACGTGAGGCCTCAGGTGCTGTGAAAAAGGTATTATCCACGGTTTTCGTGGCGAGAACCCTATACAGTACTCGACACGTTTAATAAATGGAACAACCTGTTGTGAAACCAATATATACTGTTCATAAGTGCCTGTTGTATTTTTGAGCTAAAAATCAATAATATTTCCGCTTCACATACCAGTACGCGCTGTTGCTGCCACTCGGAACAGTATTTGTACTAACGCCTCGCTGGGCTCCCGAATAGACATATGCTACTGCTACGCTAGTAGCAGCCCTTTTATGGGTTAATAAGCGTATGTATGTGACAGTCGCGGTAAGATAGCCGGATTTAAGGCAGGAAATCAGAAACGATATTCTGAGTACACTTCTAACGGATGTACCATACGTATCGACGCAGTATTGTTACATTGTATTCTATTGAAGTTCAAGTCATGTGTATGCGCGATACTCAGTTTTATTTCTCGTTCTTACATAATAGTACATGTTTTTAATTATTTACCGATCTCTGGTGCTACGCTCACGAGAACGTTTTCTCCTTTTACTGTCTTTACGACGTTCACGAGAGTTACTACGTCTAGAGCGTTTCCTACTGCTCTCTTGTATATCTCTACGTTCTCTACTGTCAAAAGGTTAGTTGTAGAACAAAAAAGATGCTGTTGATACTCCATAGTCTGCTTTTCTTTGTTTATAACACAAAGTACATGCTACAAGATGCAAAATGCTGGAAAATACAAATACTAACCTGTCTTTACTTGGACTCTTACTCCTAAAGAAAAAAAGGTAAGTTGCCGAAAAAGGATACAAAATGATTTCAATGAAGCTGACTAGTCGCTGCGTACCTGTTTCTATTTCTTCCTCTAGGAGGTGTACCACTCCTACTAGCTTATAAATCTTCATATTATAACGATAAACAAGGAAAACTTACCTGCTTCTACTCTTACTACGTCCACCTCTTGGACTACGATCTCTATACCGTCCACGGTCTCTGTATCCTTCACTGCTTCTTGGAAAGTAAAATGCAGCAGGATTAGGCGGAAAGTAACCTCCTTTTAAAGAAATAAGTATCAAGCAACACTAAGCAACACTACTTACCGCGCATTGGAGGCCAATACGGTGGTGGTCCACCATGAGGTGGCCTTCCATGAGGTGGAGGATTTCCATGATTTCTTCCACCTCTATAGTAATTCGGTCCACCGTGAGGCTGCCATTTACCACGTCCTTCTCCTTGATCGCGGCCCTGGAAATTATTTCGATTGTTATGACCGCCTCTATAATTTCCTCTACCTCTACCTCTGCCTCTACCACGACCTCTGCTAGAGCCTAGACATCGTAAACAAATATTTCTTTGGACTCAGTGTTTCGCGTAGACAGGCTTGTGTAGAACGTGCCATTTTTCATATCTCCACCTTGCTTTTGCTGCCATTCAAAGCGTTCTTTACGTCCTCTGTTGTGAGTATTTAGTTTCTTAAATGCTTCTGTGGTTGTCAAGTGCAAACTTAATTCTTTCTCATGGAGAACCCTGAAAGAAATAAGCACGGGCGGGAGTTTTAACATAAAGTTATTTAATGGTTTTTTTACGCACGGTTTACGTGCTTGCAGAGCGAGTAGCGCTTTTGTCGTTACATTATTTTCTGCAAACTCTACAAAACAAAAGCCACGAGATTTTCCGTTTGTTTTATCCTCATGAAACCTCAATTGCTTCAATCGACCAAATTCACCAAGCAGATCGAATATGTTTTGATCAGTTGTCCACTAAAACAAAGCCATTAAACTCTTTGTAAGTACGTATACAATAAATTATGAGTTATTTTAACCCATTACCGTTGATTTCAGCTCTTAAAGTGCGTTGGTAAACGTAGAACAACCGTTTTTTTGGAGAAGAAAAAATTCCGCTTAAAAAATCAAAAGAGTTTCGTTTGTGAAATAAGAATCTTACCCAAGTCAAGTTGCCTATGTACAATGCTTGGTTTCCGCCTTTTATGTCGGTAAGAACCAAATTGTATTAAAAATTATCACGTAGAGCTATAAGTATGTGCAGTGTGTTTGTACCTCTGAGCAAGAGCCCGTTGAAGGGTTTGCAAGGGTTTATTTTTTTTTGTTTTTCAAAATTTGAAAAAAAATAAGAGGTAACCAAAGATACGACAATGAACGTGCGTAGTGAATGGTTTTTGTACTTCTCTTGGTTTTCGAAAAAAAAAAAACCGTCTTGTGGCTTTAAAGTGTCAAAATTAAATTCAAAATTGCTCTCATTATCGCTAGGTGCGATTTTATTCGCCGCTAGGCTACAAAGGAGTTTGAGCACACCTGAACCTTTTTCACCGTCTGAATCATATTCAAACACGCGAGGATCTACTTGTGGTTGTGTTTCTGGTACTCTTTCTGGAGTTCGCTATTGTTTGTGAGTTTTAGCCAAAAAAGTAGTGTAATAGCGCTCAAATGTTGGCTATACCTTCGGAGATTGTTCTGGTTCGTCTTTTTCTTCCTTTGCTGCTTCATACAAGTCGTTGTTATTATCGTCTGTAGCGGTTACAAGATCATAATCGTCATCTTGCTAGTAACAGTAAACCAACTATCATTTGACACTTTGCAAATTGTCTGTAAAAGCGCAAAGAGTATTTTGTTGTATTATAAAATTACTGCATGCGAATGTGCATGTCCTGCGTACCTTTTCCTTGTCGTCAGTAAATGTAACGTCGTAGTCGTATATATCAACTTCCTCGTCGTCTTTTGGCGGCGATTTGGACTTACGACTACTCGACGAGGGAGAGCGCGAACGGCTACGGCTTCTGGAGCTCATTGAGTGGACATTCTACGGTATAAAATTAAAACTTAGTGAGATGATTAAGTAGTCTAAATTTAACTGCTGCACTTTGTAAAGCGCACCACGTCGCGCCATCACACTAGTAAACGTGTAAAAAAGATCTAACGTATGTTGTTTTGTTAGCAACGTCTACGAATGGTTGAATGCCGCAACGGATGGTAATATGCATACATACAACGCGTTATACAACGGGTACAGTTTTTTTCGGCTCAACCTTCGTATTTTCATTGTCGTGAAGCAAGTGATAAGCCAACGTTCACCTAATGCTGTTTTGGTAACGTGAAAAGCCCAATCGTGTATAACGTTTTAGTACTTGTCCACGTGTTTTCGTATACTCGTGTAGGGAAGTCTTGACCGCCGTTAGCGTAGCTGTAAGCTAGACTTCCGTATAGTGGCATTAAAGTAATGGTTGTCATTAATCGCCTTTAATTTGTGCTCTGTGAACGCACCTTTGTTCACAACTGTTTTAAGACTGATTTCAATAGGATTAACATACCTTTGCTTTAAAGCTTGTATACTTTATGACATCACAGTACGCTTGTTCTTGTAGCTTTATACACTAACGCACTACACTTGGCATACAAAAGCCTGATTTATTGACAGAAATTTAGTGACTTTACATCAGTTTTTACGTTGCACAACTTTTATTTGTCTACCTGCTGGTACTGACTGGCTGATATTTATTGTTTGTCTATTAGTTGTGATCTACTGTTTGTCCAGCTATATACTTTACTACAACAATCACAACGCTAATAATTACAACAGCCAGGACAAGAACAACAATAGGTATTATTGCAAACACTTTCGAGAGCTTTAAAGAAAAAAAAATAGTTATTCAACAAACCGAGTGAGCTAGTGTCTACCATACCTTTGGTGTGTCAATACCTATAGGTCTTGAAAAGGTACTTTGGGGTTGTTGTGGTTCAGTTGAGTTATTAGTATCACGTGTGAAACGTTCACCTACCAACTGATTTAGAAACTAGACTAACTCTTTAGGGCTTACCAATGCCATAGAATGTCAATGACCATGATTTCAGTGTGATATTTAATGAGTCTCTGCTTTCAATGCGCATAGTCCAGTTTCCCTAACAAAATCCCGACATTGTAAATATGAGAATAAAGAGAGATTTTTTTGTAAGTACCTTTATATTCATCCCCCAAAAGGCAAGTGAGTTGAATGTCCAGTCAGGACCAATGTTAGAACCACGGTCATAGCGTCTTTGGATTGCGAGAACTGATGGTGTGTTATCAGGTCCTATCAGGGTAATTTTTAATGATCCTCTATTTCTATGGATAATCTCTGGAGAGAGTGTCACGTGATGTACAATCATATCATCCTTTGTTTACAAATAAGAATAAAGATGAAATTGTTAATCCTTGTTGACATACTGGTACAGTGATGACGTTCATAGCTTCTGTTGTGAAAACTGCATTAGGTTCGACTGAGTAAGTTTTGGATGCCTCCACAATAGTATCTTTCCATACAAGAGCGTTTTGAACAAGCTACCAAACTTTTTAGCTTCTTTGTTCTCCCTTCCACCAATTACTTACCTTTGTTGCATTTAGAATACCAAAGCCATATTGATTCGAGTGCCAGATTCCTAAACTATTTTAGCTTGACTGAAAGACGCTAAACAAAAACTGTACTTGCCGGCGGAGTTCTTATGCCATTCTGATATAGATTGATTTGTGTTTACTGGAGTACTTGACGCTTGAATTAGGTATTGTACCTATGAGATAAAGGCATAAGCAAAATTACTTTCGTAACGAAAAGCGCACCTCAAGCCAACTCAGGTCGGGATTGGCTTCAAGCATAAGTGCCAACATGCCTGCTGCTAGAGGAGCTGCTGCTGAAGTTCCGACGAACTTTTCAGTACACTTAAAAGGTTTACCAACCTTGCAAGTAGAAATACCTAAAAACAATGGATCACGTGATTTTGATAAGCCAATGATGAACAGGCAGCCCGAAAGATGGAAATAACTTACCAAGACCACTTAATGCACCACCAGGAACTACAGCAATGACACTAGAACAAGCCTATTCCGTTAGCGGTGGAAGAGTTTGTTTCCGAACTTGGTTGTGTACCTCGCTGTATTTCGCTACTGTTTCTTGTGATGTTGACGCGCCAACTGTTATTGTATAGCGAGAAGAAGAATACCCATCAAAAGCACAGCTGTCGCCACTTAAGGTTGTTAAGAAGCGGGTTATATTGTTTTTAAGGCGTACGATATCTGTTTACCGTTTCCACTAGCCCAAACTAGAAGTCTACCTTTACCCTTGCGAGCGTTTTTGATAGTATGTTCAATTGCTTCTTTAGCTAGTTTCTGAAGAATGCTTGATTAGATTGATTGAATTGTCTTTAACCCAGGATACCTTTGGATTTGCCATTACGGTACCACGGTCACTAGGACCCCAACTACAGCTGAGTATAGGTATATCATCTGGTTTCCATGTGAGTGCAGCAGCCTGAAGTAAAAATCAACCAGAAAAAAGTTGGTTAGTTTTTTCCCAAGGTACCTCTTCAGCATCAGTTGAGGACTGACCACTGCGTTGTAAAATGGCAATACCTGCCAAACGCGCGTTAAAAGCTACTCCAACACCACAACTCTCTTGCGATACAGCTGCAGCCACACCACTGCATTCCGTACCTATCTATATAAGTGTTTTTTTCAACACAAACAATACTAAGCTCACCGTGATAGTCCCGTGTCCAGCTCTCTGGGTATGGATCACTGTGGTTGTGATTGAAGTTCCAACTCATCTAAAACTAGCTAAGCATAAAAGGTACTTTTTAAAAAGGAGAGTAGAAGAACAAAGAGTTGTACACCAACATGAAAATGCATTATTTACAACTAACCTCTGCGTCGTAATTATCCTTTAAATCAGGATGATCATACTGTAAACCATCATCAACAATACCAATAACTATACCCTTTCCTGTGATATCCATACTCCAAACCCCAGGCGCACTTATCTAATTTTGGAAAGTGACCAACGGTTTTTTCTATAAAAAATTGCGATTTTTACCCCGCCGTTTGTGTTGTGCAGGTGCCATTGTTTGGAGAATAAAGGGTCTACAGGCATACGTTTACCTTCTAGCCACCACGATCTAGAGCTTTCAGGTCCACGCTTCGAGTGGTGGTTGAGTTGCTTAGAAAAGAGATGAGATTGATCCTGACTGCGTGTGAAGGTCGGCAAAGGTACCTGTCGTTGATGAAATATTATTCCATACGCTGTGTGAAGCCCTCTCTTTGGATTTTGATCAAACGAAGCCAAAACATCCAAAAACTTTTGATGTTGTTCGGGAAGCATGTCAAAACTTCGCGTAGATTCCCATGGCTCGTGAGATTGTGAGTTCCTGAATTTGAACAAATGGTAGTTCTCTAGAGCCCCAACAGAACCCCAATATTTTAATCCGTGCTCTCTAGCAAACGATGAAGCAATTGATGCATCCTAAGAGGTGGTAAGCTTGTAGGACAAACAGCTGGCAATTCGCAAATACGAAGCAAAGACTTGTACCTCAAACTCGATGACCCATTCGTCTACAAAGGTTCCATCACCTATGGAGGTGTTATAAAACCTTTTGAAATAAAAAGAACCTGTGGTGGTTGCTACAGCTTGTAAACAAACTAAAGATAGCAATAGTAACGTCACTTGCATTTATACTGTTTGATACTGTTTTAGACTGTAACCGATTGGAAAACGTGTCACTACTTTCTGACTTAATCCGCTTTAGTTACAGAAGTACTCAGTATCAGAAATAATCTGACTTGATCTGATAATGAGATGTAACCAACTAAGGCCTAAATGTACGAGATTTCGCAGGTAGAGAGATGGACAACATGTTCTTCCAAACTACCTTAAACCAAAACCGGAAACATGATCTTCATGGCTTTTTTAACAGCGAGCAAAATACAATACAAAGCACTCTTTAGATGCCTTGAGTCCTAACCTTGTTCTTTACGCTTTCTTTTTGATTATAGTTTGGTAACATACAGTGGAAGTCTTTGTTACAATAACCTCTGACATTAGTAATATACCTTTTATTCACCGATGTACTTTGTAACAAGCAATCTTGTTAAAATACACAAAGCTACTATTGACAATATCAGTCTTCATAAATATGCGCCTTTCTGACTAAGAAGCGTTCTAAAGAGTAAGAAGAATCAATTACTCCTTATCACTCGTTCTTGTGTTCATCTCAATATCATGTGCACTACCAGAGCCTGCTGATTTACCTGTTGAAGATCCGTTGATACTTTCGTTTTCTGTTACAATCATAGGGTCTTCTTGAACTGATTTTTCACTTGAACTTGATTTGGCTGATACACCTGATCTCCTTGATGTGTTTGACATCGCTGAACGTTTTCTCATCGACAATGTGCTTGTTCCACTTTGTTCTCTCTCCAACCACAAAGAATACCTGCAAGTTAGAAAATAGTAGTTTCTTGTCATCAATGTAACCATCTCTGGCATTGCTACAGGTGTGTTGTAAGTAAATCACTGATTAGGGAGCTTAGTTATACCACAATAGGAGATGAATGGTACAATACCAGCCGATGTCATTGCTAATAGTAAAGCACTTGTCATTGAATTTGATAGAGTTGAAGGAAATCGTCCTACCGACAATTATTACAATGGTAGGTGTACTCTTGTGACTTACCACAATCGCCTCTACCAGCGTAAGTACAATCAATCCATTGGCTTATCTCTCTGAAGAGAGTATTCTCTGATTTCACACGGCCAATAACAAAAGGTAGTGCTGTACATAGTACAACCCACATTGCACCCATTAAGTACACCCACATACCAAGTTGAGCACGTAATAGCCTTTTTAGAAACAAACAGTAAGCACGTGTCGTTGTGAGATTGGTATACCTGTATTTTTTTGCTTTGTTTCTTGTTGATAGTTGTCTGGCTTTCTAAATGAAGTTTTAGTGTCTATTTGTTTTGGTATATTGTACCCAATAAGCACATGTTATAGAGTAAGTGATATACCCAACACAAATAATATTGACTACTATTGAGAATACCATTGGTACGCCTGCGTATAGTAATAAATGTGATCTATCCGGAAGGAATGAAACAAAGCAGGGAGTGACACAAGAAGGTTGTGCGCGTATATTCTCATATGATAAGTTGAGTACTACAAGAGCGAAAGCAAGGCCACCTGGTACAATATAAAAGCAGTACCTAAAGCACAAGGTAAGCCAAAACCAAAAAAGGTTAACCGCACTTAACAAAAGGACTCCATATTGCCTCTAGCTTATACAAAGACAAAGCCGTTATGATACCAAGTGCTGCCCAGTAGAAAATTGCACCACAACCTCCAAAGTAAAGCATTGCTCCTATTGAGTTGGTTGAAAAAGACTGGTAGTAATAGGCTTGTGGTACCTGAGAGTATGCACATGAAGTTAGCAGGTTTATAAGTTGAACGATAAGTCCACTCATTCTCGCACTGATAAGAAGCACGTGGTATTATTTGTGATGGTATAACAGACAATGGCGTGATAACACCAGCAAATCTAAGGTAAAGAATCAGCTATATAATAGTAATAGACTAACTATCATACACCATAGTACAGTAGTGAAGGCTAAGAGGGAACCTGCGCCACTTTTCGCTTGTGCCAAAAGTAATTAGTGTAAAAACACCTACTGTAAGGGATATTGGATTTAAAATATTGACCATCTACTAAGCGTCAACCAACTTAGTGATCTTGTATGTACATACCAAGCTCTCTGTTGCACATTCTTCTGACTCAGGAATAGGACAACGAAGAGCACAAGGTGGGTCTGAAGGTGATGCGTCAAAATTAAATGTGAATGGATATTGACAATCTTCTTCTTCTATTGGAACTCGACGTTGATTACAAGTTGTGTTTGGTTGATAAGCATTGAATGTAATATCTAATAATCACAATATTAATATATCAGCTAATTAAAACGGCAACAAAGCGCTCAAAAT
This sequence comes from Trichosphaerium sp. ATCC 40318, assembly GCA_038496445.1. NCBI lineage: Eukaryota > Discosea > Flabellinia > Trichosidae > Trichosphaerium > Trichosphaerium sp. ATCC 40318. The sequence continues at coordinate 98,827 of JALMLS010000305.1, forward strand.
TAAAATGTAAAAAAAAAAACTAACTTAGAAATTCCTCTGTTTCGGAACAATTTAGTCTCTTCTCAGGTACTATTTCGAAAAGCCTCGAACAAACGTCTAGAATCCTCTGACATTGGGAAAGACATGCAGTTTGTGGTAAGCCAGGTACACAAGGTCTAAATACGCGCTTACAGGCTATTTCCTTGAGTTCTTGTCCGCATCTAGTAAAAACATGTCAAAAAGCGAACTTCCTCTTCTTTACAAGAACTTCACTACGATATATACGGTATCAATGGCGTATATTCGTGGTTACGGGTTAATATTACGTCTGTTTGCGCGTTTTTAGCTACGTTTACGACAAATAAGGAAAAAAACGTTAAACGTACTCTCTGTCAAGAAACAGTGCTGTAGCAATGTCTGGAGCTATCATTGAATAGTTTTGAAGCAATGTTGACTGCATAGGATAAGGTTGGAAGATGCTTAGTGAATTATCTTCTCCAATGTACGAACACGTCGTATTAACTTGTAAAGCAGCGCAATCGAAAAGACCTTGAGCTGATATTGTTTTTAAGCTGAATAAGAGCAATATAGCCATTACTGCTATCCATGACCACGAAAACCGCGTCGGAGAGATGTTGCGCATCAGTTTAGGGTTACTCTACTGTGTACGTGGTGGAACTACTTCCAAATAAGGCAGTAATGACCAAAAAGGGTTAGCCTTATTTCCTTTATGCAAAAATACACTACTTTACGTATCAGACGTTCTAGAACATGTATATCTACCTATAATATTGTTACATACAATCTCTGGGAATGAGAAGTAAAGTGATTAAGTTTTCTGGCAAAAAAGTACTCGGCAAATTTTAAGTTTGTCAACCCATAATGATTACAGTTTAGTGCTAAGTAAATAACTCCCTCACACAGCTGAGTATTGGAGAGGCAAAATCCAAGTTGTTGAGGCACACATTTAACAGTTTTTCAATCATTTGATAGCAACAGACAGTTCTGAAAAAAAACAAAGATAATTTGATTCCACAGTCACCACGTGAGCAGTTTTCAGACATAAATAGAAAGGAATAGATCCTATATTATACACAAAAAATAATGTTGCCAGCTGATCAATGTTGGTATGCGTAGAGCACGGAAATATTCTGTTTTTTTAAAACTTGGATATGTTGTAATGTTACGTAATAAATAGTAGTCTTACAACCTCATTTATCTCTCATATCAAAGCTCATGTATTTACAATACGTATTGGGTTATCAATGTGCTTAAAGCGCGTACAACAGACTACTCAGGTGTGCAGCCCTTTATTACCTTTTGTTGAGTTGTAAGCACTAGTGCGCCTAGAAAGACACTTCTAGAAGAGTTGTATGGCTGTACAAATCATACTTTGCTATCTAGCACAAGTGCCTAAACTGTATTCACACCGAAAAATGACACTCTTCATATTTTTCTAGTTTTCTTTGGGAACCTTGAGAACCTTTAGCGGATAAAAAAGGTTTACCTCTCGCTGGGTAAAGTAGAAAAACGGTTTCATAGTACGTTTCTATTCTTGTTCGAGTGGATGTTGTTGTTACTTTAAAATGGTCCTTGCTGAAAACTGACAGCCAAAAAAAACAAATCCAAAAATAATTTTGGGAACGTAGTATTAGTAATCATTCAATGTCACGTGTCACGTAGCGACAATTTTTTATTGTGTACATTGTTTTCACTTATCGCTTGAAGTGATTTCTAACACAAAAAGGGATTTGTCGTCAAAACTCTGACACGATGAGCAACAGCGTTCTTGGAGATTGTTGCTATTATTATTCGAGCGAAAACTAAATACTACCCAAAGAACTACAACAATGCACCCTACAACTTACTACATACAACGTGTTGTTCAATATATTGCCTAGGCTATATAAGCGAGCAACCTGTCAACTAATCATCGAAGGTACACTAAAAGGAAAATTCACCAGTACACACAACTTAACAATCTACGTTCTGTATCTTCATTTATAACTCAAATACTCATCAACAACAACTCATCAGCATGCAATACGGAGAACAGCAACAAATCAGCCCATCCCAGCCTGGATACGGTGGAGGTGCTTGTCACTTTCTAAGATACGAATTAAGACCTAAAAACTTGGTATCACGTTTCAATGCAGCCTACTTCTGTACTATCCAGAAGATAGTAATTACCAAAGAACACTTAATAATTACTGTTGACGTAAAAGGCAACAACAGCATGGGTCCTATTCAGGCACCACAAGGTACAATCAACTTTTTTCGAAGTAAATTGTTAGATTTCTTATGCAGCCACAGCAAGCAAATTGCGTTGCACTCTTGGGTGCCAAACGCAAACGTGTAAATGGGTAGCTACACGTGGCACCCAAACAAATGTTTGTGGAGACTTGTACTTTGACCTCAAAGGATATCTGTGTGCCTCACAGCCGATGACTATTAACTTCTACTTTGGATCTTCTGGGTACTTACCTTCCTTTCAGTTTTGTTATCTTTTAATGATTTAAATAGCTATGCTCCTGTTCCTATTCTCGCTTATGATCCATGCACCAAGGGTGTCACTATCCTACCACATTGTTAAGTTCGTTATCTTAATAAACTCATGATTAGCCTTCATTTCAAATTGTAGTCTGTTTGGTTTTCTTTAAGTAATAAGACTATGATATTTATCTTTATTGGGTGGCTCCTTGTTCTTCCTATTTACTCAAGGATAGGTTTCTCGGGTGTATTTGGTACAGTTTTTTCAACAAAACCCAGCTGTCACATGTGCATAACGGCTGACTGTTTCAATAGGGTTAACGAGTAAGTGGGAATTATTCCCAGTTGTGATTTGGTACGGGTTTTGTCTTGGTGCAATACAATCTGTTAGCCGGTAAGAGCTTCAATGCCGTAATTTCTGACACTATTTTTTTGTATGAATGTTGACTGTTTTTTTTTAGCGTTTTATTTGCAAGTCTTGTTCCTCCTGGCTATGAAAGCGAGTTTTCGGGTTCTTTGAAATTACAAATCGCGGAAGTACATGGGTAGGACCTTTTGTTGCTGCTGGATTAAAGGAAGCCACTGGAACACTTAGATGGGCATTTTTATATGTTCTTGTATGCTTTGTTACCGAAGCTCTTGATGAAATGTTCACAGTCTATTTAGGTAGCTTTGTTGATATCACTGCCATTAATGTACTTTGTAAATGTCAAAAAGGGTAGGGAACAAGCCATCAAAGGCGCAAAACAGCTAAACAAGATTGATGATGTTGAGTCTTCAGTCGGGTAATAAACTAGAATTATCGAATATGTACTTTTTCTACTACATTTTGTGGATAAGTACACTTACTCAACTTCAGTTTACGCCGTTCTTGCACTTTCCTTCTAGCTTAAATTGACTAAATTGCTCCTGCGACTGGCATTGTCACACAGCTCGCACTCTCACTTTGTTTCAGTTCAAAGGGTTAACTCAGCTGATTTTTTTTGCACTCAAGAATGTTCAAAGCAAAGAAAGTGTTTGGAGGAGTTTTTAAAACAAAAGCCGTTACCGCTCTGTACTCAAACAAAAACCCAGCGCTAATAAGTTCTAGGGCTGAGTTGCATAACCAAGGTGGGTTAGCTTTTTGATCATCTGAAGCATACGAGATGAAGTTTTCGAGTGTACTACCTGACTTAACACTTTCACAGAATAGCTTTTTGTGTTTTTTCTCGTTAATAAAACACGTGGCTACTAATCTCGCTTTACCTTCGTTAATTACGCACTCACGCTACTGATTTGATGCTAAAAAATAGTTTAAACGCTGAAGATCATAGGTAAGCGCTACATTGCTCTATATCGCATTCTAACGCAATCAAAAGAGCGCAAATAAGCATATTAGACTTCCCAACAGAGATTTTAGCAACCATCTTACGCCAAACTACAAAAGCACGTTTTGCAGCTTCTCAAACCTGTCATCGTATTGCCTCTATCATCCATGACATTATAGGATACTCAAAGGTTTGTATTTCAAGTGTTGCGCAGGCAAAAGCACTCTTACAACATTCAAGCACTCTTCAGCACACGAAAGTCAAAATTAAGTACAAAAAATTATGGTGTCCTGATGATGTTGTCAAAGCACTTGCTGGCATTCGTTCAATCGATATTAATTCTTGCAGTGTAACAGATGAAGGCATCAAAGCACTGTCTGGCGTTCATACCATTAATATAAAATTTTGTAATTGTATTACAGACAAAGGTGTCAAGGCACTTTCTGGTGTCCACACTATTGGTCTCACTTCTACAAAAATAACAGATGAAGGGTTAAAAGCTCTTTCTGGCGTACACAAAATTGATCTTAGGGGATGTAAAAACATAACAGATGAAGGAATAACAGCTCTTTCTGGTGTACACACTATTAATCTCGGTTTACAAAAATAACAGATGAAGGGATAAAAGCTCTTTCTGGTGTCCACGCTATTCACCTCGCTGGTACAAAAATAACAGATGAAGGGATAAAAGCTCTTTCTGGTGTCCACACTATTCATCTCGGTGGTACAAAAATAACAGATGAAGGGATAAAAGCTCTTTCTGGTGTCCACACTATTAATCTCGGTTGTACAAGAATAACAGATGAAGGATTAAAAGCTCTTTCTGGCGTACATAAAATTGAGCTTAATGGATGTAAAAACATAACAGACAAAGGAATAACAGCTCTTTCTGGTGTACACACTATTAATCTCAGTTCTACAAATGTAACAAATGAAGGGATAAAAGCTCTTTCTGGCGTCCACACTATTAATCTCACTTATACAAGAATAACAGATGAAGGGTTAAAAGCTCTTTCTGGTGTACATAAAATTGATCTTAATGGATGTAGAAACATAACAGATGAAGGGCTAGTAGCTCTTTCTGGAGTACATGAAATTAACCTGGTGGGTTGTAAAGGTATTTCAGATTATGGCATAAAGGCTCTTTCTGGTGTACACACTATTGATGTCGGTTTCACAAATATAACAGATGAAGGGCTAGTAGCTCTTTCTAGTGCCCACAAAATTGGTCTACGAGGGTGTCAAGGCATAACAGATGACGGTGTCATATCTCTTTCTAGTGTACATACAATTACAGGCCGACATTGAGTGGTGTTTATGAAACGTAGTGTACAGAAGTGCTTACTCCAAATTAGCTTTAAAAAAAATAAAAGATTCCTCTTGCAGACTTGCTATTAAGTCTCTTTTTTATTAAAACCAATGCGAAGTAGGCTGAGCACGATCATACGCAGTCCAGACCAAACCCTGTTGTGGAATTTGCTGCCTAATGAAGTGTATGTTCAAATCCTTTTATGTTCGCAGTTGCGCTAACAAAAGGATTCCACTAAAAAAATTGTTGTTCGTGTTTGGCACCACGTATGTATCAGTTCTTGTCTGCTTTCTATAGAAAAACTAAAAATGTAACCAGCAATTTAACACGTGTTTTGAAACAACTTAATTCACTGTTCTTCGTTTATTGTATTAGCGAGAAATCGTCTACCTTATCATATGCAATTATAGATAGTAATGAATCCTGTTTTGAAACAGAGATATTAGCAGTGCAAGAGACGTAAGAGCAATAACTTTGTTTTCACCTGATTTTTTAAAGCAAGTTCAATGACATCACCAACGTCACCATCATCTACAATACTAACCATAACTTTTCCTACTGGATGAAAATACTTGAAATCCTTTAAATCTGACCATTTTAGCTTTAAACAGCAATAGGTGTTGAACCACATAAAGTTTGCATCCGCTAGTAAAAATAAGTGCTACAAGGTTGTATTATTTCGAAGCACGTGTACGCACTGTTTATCTTAAGCATATAATTCTTGTTATGATATTTCAGTAAAACATCAACAGTTGTTTTGACGGTGTTTGGAGGAGGGTAAACAGTTGTAAATGAGTCTTCTATCACTATAATTTCAACTTCTGTTTCTATTTGCTGTATTGATGATGTTCTCTGGCGCTTTGATGGTCTTTGGTGTTCTGATACATTGGACGTAGACTGCATGTGTGATCTTTTTTGTGTGCCCTCTTCTCTAAATAGTCTATTGTAGTCACCCAATCTACCCGCCCGATTTAAACATCTTATAGAGTTTACAATAGATTCATCTTGTTGATGAGCATCAAATCCTTCGACATTGGAGCAATCAACAATGCAGGTGCCATTCTTCTTCAAGACACTGATAGAAAAACTTCTAAGCTTTCGGAAAAAGTTTTTACAGTTTACATCAACTCTCCAATTTGTCTTCAGATAGTCTAGTAATGGTTCTATCTGTGCTGAGAAACTAGGTACCTGTTAAGTGGTGCAAAGCACTTGGTAGACATTTGTTAAAGGCTTCGTTTTTTTTTTGATCAATAAAAACAACTCACGTTGTGTTTGTCTGCCATACAGCACGTGAATCATTAGGATTTTGAAGTACGCGAAATATATGTACCAACAGATGACCTTTTCCTTTATAGCTGCGATGTGAGGAACCTACCAGACAAGTGGTTAGCGACAGTAAACTAAAAACTAAAAAACAAATAACCTCGCCTGTATCCACTTGTGGTTTCTGTCATAATAGGTGGGTAACGGTTTTTTCAGCACAAAATAATCCAAAACTGTCTGCCAGCGACTATTATTGACTTGAACACTCCTGACAGTTTTTTTGGACGTTCAAATCATGAATGAGGCACGTGCAGCGTTCTCAAAGAGCACTATAAAAGACCTTTAAGGGTTTTTTAATACCTTGAAGCTCATGGTGTGTAGGCGGCACGAAACAACGGGTTTTTACAAGCAGGTGGTTTCTGTGTACCGCCTGAAGTACTGGTGATGATATTACAACAATGTAACGGTCAGAATATTTTAAAGTGCGTAAACAACTGAATGTGTGCCAAAATACTCATTGATACATCGTTAGCATTCAAAGAGTTTGCAAAAATTGGAAAAGCGTGAGTGCGCATTGCTACTCATAATGTCTCGTCTCACTCACCATGATAACACTAATTCTATAGTATTGTTGGTATGGCAGGAAATACGCAAGCTTCAAGTCCGTTTGGTATGCACGTGTTAAATGTTTGTCACTTTTTTTCTTTCAAATTGTTTTCGATCTTCACCTTACATCTTGACCCATTACCACGTACTGTGGCGACACAATTCCCCGGAAATTTTGCAACGACTACTGAGCGTTATTCAAGTGAAAGAGTCTGGTTTGAGTATTGGTTAACTTTTTTTTTCGCTTTAAGGACTCTATGTGATGAGATGCTATATTGTATTCCTGACGATTCCCTACGCATCCTCGATCTTAATTCTTGCTTGGATATCACGGATGAAGCATTGGAATATATAGGAACACTACAAACTCTCAGAGCTTTAGTACTCAACAATTGTGGTACACTTTTCTAAATATTGGATGTCTTTGTGTTCTATACTCTTAATCTCAATCAACAGATTGTATAACATCTTATGGTTTACAGCATCTTACGTCGCTTGACCTCACGGACTTTCATATTGATAGATGTCATAGAATTAACTCCCTTGATGTGTTAAGGTCATTCAAACATACACTAACAACTCTGAGCGTATATAGTATTCCAAGACTACACAGTAGAAATAACGGTCCATTATTAAGGCTTAAAAAACTTGAGAGGCTTAATATATCAAAGACTGATTGTCTTTTAGCTAGAAGAAACTTTAAATATATTAAAAAGTTACAAAATCTAAAGGTGATTGTAGTGTCTAAATTGCAAAAAATATTGATAACGAAGGCTCTCTCGCTTGAAATGTTTGAAGCATCTCCAGCATTGGTAGGTGAGAAGACTCGTTGGGCAGATGATTTACTATATGAAAGCACTCAAACGTAAAATACAAAGTACAATAGATGAACGGTTGTATATGAACTTATAATTCTGCATGGAGCCTTACTATATATTTCGTGTTTTACAAATACCACACAGATACCAGTAATTGTAGGAATATTAATAAAACATTTAACACTATTGTGTTTGAACTGGTATACTCAACTACGAATATAAGGAGGGAGGCGATATCCACCTTTTGAAAAAAAAATCACAGCATTTTTATCCCTTGTGTTGTGTTTTAGTGTTTGCAACATGGGCTTAGCCCCTATGTACTACTGTAACTTCATGACATAACGTAAGTTAAAATTAAGGGAATTTACCCTTTTGCAGTGAAGGGGAATTAACCGTTACTGTTGATATCTTGCGATGAGAATTTTGTTTTTTTGTTTACTGATTAAACTTTTTTTTTATTATTTTTGCTGCAATAGCATGGAACAATAGGTCAAGGTTTTCATTAGTCTTAGCAGATACTTCAATATACTCAAAATCATATTCACATGCTAAATCCTAGTTTGATAAAGTAAACAAAAGGAATACTTTGGTAAAAACAAACTAAAAACTCGAGCTTTGTAAACAAAATGCAAGCAATGGAGTTTTTATCAGTGAAATTGATGAGTCAGGCAAAGATGCCAAAAAATCATTAAGTAGGCTCTCAAGTCAAATACTCTAACGTAATAAAGTATTGGAGGTATAGCCACAATCGGAGTATTTAACTTTGAGAATCTTATAAAGTAGAACGATATTGTTTGTACCCTTGCACGATCTGATGTTATTATTCTTTCGTTTTCAAGGTCCTAAACATACATAAGCAAACAGAACATTTTATAGCGCATAAAATTCCATGTAGGAGCATACTAATTTGTTTCCAACTAAAAATACAGTGCATCTTGGTGCTCCTCTCTCCACTTCATGAATGTGATGCTTTACATTCTTAAAACTTTCCTCCTTTAATTAAATATTAACTGCTTTGTTTTTCCCAAAAAAAATGGTACGAAAAACGTTTTGAGCACGTGACTGAGGTGTTGATTAAAAAATGTGAAGAAAATCTTTTACGACTCCCAAAAAAAGACTAAAAGCCACGTCCTTGAAAATCCACGCTCGTACGTAAAACACTCTTGATAATAGTGAGTTAGACGTACGTGAGTTATATCAAAGACTGTTACAGCAGCATCAGCGCCTCTGAAATAACTTTGCGTAAGCTCTTTGAATCTATTTAAACTTGCTTAATATAAACTTCTCTTTAAAGAATATGGTCAACCACGGACCGTTCGTGTCCTGCTGTGTCTCTACAAAACCCATTTAGCTTCACAACTATAACGTACTTAAATTCACGTGCAGTATATTAAATTTTACAATTTTCTCGTCATGTAATGTCATTATTTTAGTTCTCTACAGCGTATTAACTCAGTGTCGCCAAAAGGATGTTGAATAGGAACCAAACACTTGATCACGTGATAAGCAAATTTGAAAAATTCCTCCGGTAATGGCCATGATGAACGCCTAAATATTCCCCGTACCAATTCACCGAGTGTCACATCAGGTTCACCAAACGTTCCATCGCAAAAACGCACTTTGTATCAAAGTTAAACTTTTTTTTTCCTTCGCATTTACTGCTATGACATCACGTACTTATAAGACTTGATTTACCTACACCTAAAAAGTGTAAATGTTAGCAATAATCTTTAATACCTTAAAAAGCGATATAAATGATCAAAGGATCCATCGACGGCGTAAAAACAGACGTAAAAGTTTTCACGTGTTTTTTAGAGTTTTTTATATTTTGGAACCATACCCACTTGTCCATTGAACACAACTTTGATGAGCGTGTCATATTCCGGGCTACTCCTCAAGTATTTAAGCCTGTTGTACACGAAACAAGCATTTTTTTCGCTTACCGTCCGGCAACATCTTTTTTCTCTATTGCTTCTTGTGTCTCTTGTCGAGAGGTACAACATCCCATCACAAAAAAGGTAATAGCTGAAAACAAAAAGTCATCATTAGTCAGAGTGTACTGCAATTTTCACTAGCGCAAAGTACCTCCCTCACTTAAGATCAGCAAACTACTTTACTTTTGGTTTATTAGAAGATCAGAAGGAGAATCGGAGGACTAGATTTTAAAAGAGTTTTAGATTCACGTGTTCTTGTTAATCTACAATAACAGATTGGAGAATAATCTCAATCAGCTTCGATCCCTGGATCACGTAGCCAGAGACCTTCCCAAGCCCATGAAGGCCCTTCTCCAACTGTGTCAATCGTAATCTGCTATTGTACAAAACAACTACCTCTCACTTATCAAACTACCTATTATACTTTTTCATAAACAATTATTTGTTCGTTCGTGGTTCATGATGCTAGAGTAACGAGCGACAGTGGTGTAGCAGTGCTTAAACAAACCGACGACATCACATAACGAACAGAGTCAAATTGGTAAAACAAGTAGCTATACAACTATAAGTAAACTTTTGTTCTGAGGTCATGAGCGACTCTTACAAACTATTAGCCCATTGAAAGTTCGTTACCACTCTGGGCGTTTACTATGAACGTAATGTGGTTGTGTTTCCTCATATCCATCTCTAGTCCAGTACTTTACCTCTCCTCGCTTTCCATTCTTTTTGTAATAACATTGCATCTTCAATTGTCCATTGGAGTACCACTCTTTACTCTCGCCTTGACATTTGTTATGCAAATAACAACATTCAACAGCTAATTGTCCATTATCATGCCACTTCTTTAGTTCTCCTTCCAGTTTACCTCTTCTAAAGAAACTGAGTTCCTTTAGTACTCCATTGGCATTCCAGGTTTTACTCTTTCCTTCTTTTCTACCTTTTACAAAGAATTCTTCAACATGCAGCTGTCCGTTAAAGTGCCATAACCTACATTGTCCATGTCTTCTGTTCTTCATGTAGTAGCATTGTTCAATCAGTATACCTTTCATATTCCAAGTTTTACACTCTCCTTCTAGGTTACCATTCGAGTACTTAAAATGCTTCGAGATTTGACCGCCCTTATACCATTCTTTGTAATCTCCTGCATACCAACCATTCACACAGTATGATTGCTCTTGCAATTGTCCATCACTGTACCTACCCTCATAATAGCCTTCACGTTTACCTTGATTATAAGAAGCACTGATTTTCAACAGCCCATTATCCCAATACTTGTACTCTCCGTGAAGTTTGCCATTCTTATAGTTACCACGTGCTCGGAACCACTTGAATTCTCCTTCATACAAACCCGAGATATAAAAAGCTTCCATCTTCAGCTTTCCATTCTCGTGCCAACTCTGCTTCTTCCCTTCTTTAATACCATCTTTGTATATTCTCGTTTCCTTTAATTGACCGTTATCATACCACTCTTTGTATTCACCTTCCATTTTACCACAGGAAAAGAAGCACTTCTTCTTCAGTTGGCCATTTTCGTTGAACTGTTTGTACCATCCTTGTTTTTCTAATTTTACATTGAACCTAGTGCTCATAGCTGCTTGTTTACATAGTAAAGGCCATAAAATAAACACATCAGCGCTTACGTTTATGCTCAGATCAATAATATCAAGTTGTAGCTCAAGTGGAAGCTGTAGTAAGCGACAAAAAGCCGATTCTTGGGTGCTAGTCTAAATTCGCTTAGAGATAATTTAAAACTACTGGTTTACCTTTGTTGCCATTATGTTAATAGATTACAGTCACTTGAAATTGTAAACGCCACGCACGTGTACTTAACTTCCTTAAGTCTTACATTATACTCAGTTTCTTCTAGAACTGCAATCGAATTGCGCTTTCCAATACTGATATCACGTGGCTAGTGCTAAGAAATTGATGCAAAGCTACTTGTAACGTAGACATTTTTCTTTGTTTAACTGTGGGTAAGTGACTGATTGTAGAGCGCAGTAGGTTGAAAGAGCAAGTTGTCTTTCTTGACAAATAATTTGCTTAACAGAAGTAGCGAGATTACTGACCCTTTGGGTGTTCTTGGAGCTTCAAGCTAATTATATTGCATTCAGCTATAATCTATAATTATTGTTCCACTTATACAACCAGTTGATTGTTTCGTATCTTTTGTTGCATCTCATACTTTTAAGTTGTTTATTATTTTACAATATCTTGTCTTTTTGTGAGATTATTCATCTCTTTTTTACACTTTATCCTTTTGTTTGTTACTCTCTACATGACTACTATATGAATCTACCATTTCTATCAATGACTTTGATTCAGAAAAAGAAAGTTTCTCGTCGAGAGGTCTACTTTTTCGTGTAATAGACATAGGGGAACTTAGACCGAGTTTCTTCATGTCTTGTTCCCCAATCAAATGGTACGTAATATCTCTATATACTTTGACTGTTAAAAATGCCTAAAGGGATGCGTAAACATAGGAGGGAATACAATGATTCGAAACAAAACTCGTATTGAAAAAAAATAACATGTAAAACAAAAATCAAGTTATCCGCAAAGGCAAGCCAGTAAAAAAACATGACACAATGATTTTGTAATTAATTAGTACTAATACTAAGTAGATTTTGAAAAGACATATTGTAGGACTTTTTCCTAAGCAAGTATTTCAAGGGAAAGCAAAAAACATAATGTAAGAAAAAAAGAAAAAAATTTGCTTTTTCAAAAATAAAGTTTTTTGATATCTAGGAAGGCGTACCTTATAAAAACCGTTGAAAACTTCTATAAACTTCTCCTTAAAGTCTGTATTATAACAAAAAGGTAAAATAGTTGATAACATTTCAGCAGTTGGCTCAAGATCCTTTGTTTTTCTCATTTCTTCAAACTGTTTAAAAGCAAAATCAATATTCCTAAAATAAAAAAGAATCATAAGTCACCGAGAACCTCTACTATTTTTTGTTCTAAAAATCATTCCTAGCACTAGTAGACAATAGTATAACAAACTACATTGTTGCTGAAAAAAAAAAAACCAAAAATGTGTGGCGTACCCACTATGACAATGAGCGTCAACTAAAATTTCAAAAGTATCAGTTGTTGGTGAGATTCCTCCGTCTACCATTTCCTTATATACAAACTGAGCTCTAGCAGGCTGCATACATGCTGTACACGTCCTCATAAAGCTATTATAAACATCTGCACTATTTGTCGATATAACAGACTTTAGAGACTCAAAAACACTTGATGCCTCATCAAGTCCTTGAGCGCTTTGAGTTTTACCAAAACTTTCAATGAAATCTGAAAAGCAATGACCAGGTACTTCTAAGTCTCTTTCTTCAAGCATATCTACTATCTCTAGCATCTCTTTCTTTGTCTTTATACCTTTTGCAAGAGCTACAAAAGTGCTAGGAGTCGCTTCATCATACATACTTTCCATTTCATTAAAAGTTGCCCAAGCTCTTGTTGCGTCTCCTGCTTTTAAGCAACCATGGATTAATGTGTTATATATTTCGCCACGTGTATCAAAACCAATACGTTTTTCATTAGCATTGAATATAACAAATGCTCTATCAATCTCAAGATGAATACAACATACTTTTATGAGTGCTAAATAAACCTTATCGCTTATTTTAAAATCTTTTTTTCCCATATCATTATACAGATTAAAAGCTTCTTTAAAGTCACCACAGTTCGCACAAGCTTCAATCATACACCCATAAGCCTCCTACAAATAAAGAATGAGATAATTTTTAAACAGTAAATCCGAAAACGATCGAAAAGAGGAAAACGTTAAATAAGAATAAAATAAGAAAAAATAAAGTTACAAAGATGTTTCAACGTACCGCAATCACAGATGTACCACGATCCTTGTTTATCATATTACGATAAAATTCTTTTGCTTTTGTTAGTTCACCAAGTTTACCACACGTTCTAATCAATGCAGCATAGGTACGGTATGTTGGTTTGACTCTATTTTTATTCATTGTATCCAATTGACGTAAAGCCAAATCAAGCTCATTATGCTCCCCACATTTATCAATGAATACGTTAAACGTATACTCACTCATTCTTACTCCTATACAGTCGTTTAATTGAGCTACACAGAAAGTGTACAGAGGTGTCAACAGGTTTCGAAAAAAGGAAAATGTTTTTTTTGTTTAGCGTATAACTATGCTTACGATCGATTTTATGAGCTATGTATACTTCCTTTGCATCATCCATAGTTGGTGCCAACGCCATTAGTGTACCATAGGACTTTGGTTGGAGTTTGACGCGACTTCTTCTTATTTTGTCGTGTTCTTCTTTAGCGAACTCGAAATCACCTAACCGGGGCATATGTCTCATGTAGGCTATATTGGGACCAATGTCAGGGTCTGTTTTGTCTTTTTCGTAGAGCTCTTTTTTATCTGATGAATAGTTAATACAAACGATTCCAAGAGCTTTTTAGTGCGTAGGAAACTACAATAATCGTTTTGACAGTAAGTTCAGAAAAATGCGTGGGAAATGATTTATAAATGATCCACAGTGGTTGCTTTACCTTCTACGACCCTGTCAGTTGGCAATGCCATCCACTCTGAAAACGAAGAGCGATCATCTACTTCCACCGCCATATTAGCATCTAATGAGTATTTACGCAGCGCAGATGTGCACATTGGGCCAATTCGTTGTCTAGCGCCTTGATTTGTTCTACACGCTTTGACATTTCTCGCACTGGCGCAGCAAAAAGGCCGGAAGCCTCGCATCATTGCCATCGTGATTGTTGCTTCAACTTAAGTTCAACGCACTTTACTTATCTCTAACATCAAGATAAACAACTCACGCGCGACCATAATAGTATTAAAAGCCAGTAGCGAACTCTGTACAGCAAAATAATGAAAATAACTACAGAGCGCTAAAAAGGCATTAAATGCCAACAAAAGCGCGCTAGGAAGTACCATAGTGGTTATAGAGGAAGAAAACTCTCGTGTCAACATTACACATGAGCGCAGTCGCTAAGAAAGGCCTGAAGTCGGTGGATGCTAGATTATTAAACAAAACGGTTCAGAATACCGAAAAACGGCCAAAACGGAAGCCAGTAGGTCACTGGGACTCAATACACAACATGCACCACATGGTTGAAAGCGTGCTTGCCACAAAGCTCAATATTAAGTGCTGTGACGACTTTTATGACACCACCTACGCACAATGGAGGGCCGCTGGTGCTAGAGCTGTTTTAGAAAGGTATTCTTTTTTGTTTTGTTTTGTTGAACGTTTTTCTCGCTTATTCTCATCTTGGGGTTTCTCGCGTTTGTCTTGCCTGAAGGCTGTATATCCTGATTATAAATGGGATGAAAGCAGGTTCAAAGGGTACATTTTGAAGCGTGTTGGACAGTGAATGAGTTATTTACTTTAATATCAGTACTGGCGATCGTACAGGGCCTTCCATGTATCTTGAATATTTTGATAGAGTGGCAAGGAATGTAGGTGTCATGATTTTGGATGATTGGTATCGTGTTGATCTTATAGGGGAAGGCATAGGCAAAAACATTTTGGAGTAAGTGACTTTTTTGCTCTTCTTTTGTCATCTTCGATTACGATCTACTCCGCACAGTGTATACACTCTTACAAGACTAATGTGTAACAGCCGATACGGAGGAAGGATAAAGACAATAACAGCGCTTTATCCTGACCATGATTGGCAAGAGGGCAATTTTGTAACGTACATGGTTTTTTTGTGAATTTTTTTAAGTTATCTCAATCTCTTCTTTCTTTCATCAACATAAGCGTTGACAAATACTAGGTATTTTCCAAGAGAAAACATAAAGAAAAACAAAGGATCTTGGATAAGTTTGGCATTACAAAGACAGCTCTTCGATAAAATAGCAAAGAAATTGAATCATGATAGCCTTGATTGTTGGTACAACACACGAAGAATTGAAGTTGTCAGAAAAGGTGGATCATCTATCATTCAAACGTAAGTATTACAGTCACCCCATGGCATCATTAGTTTATGTTAAAATATCAACGCTGTAGGGTGTATGATGGTAGTCTCTACAAAGCTCTAAAGGCCATTTATCCTGAAAAAACATGGTATGCTTGGAAGTTTGTGTACGTTGGGTTCTAGTACCATTGCTCGTATAATTTGTATGCAGAAAAGCTCAAGCTCGTATATGGACTGATGATAATGTGGTCAAAGAATTTTTAAAGTGTACGTCCTACCACAGATAACAACAAAACTCGAGTGCAATCTTCTTTGTTTCTAATACTCGTTTGAAGATGTTGAAGAACAGTTGGGTATTAAAGATCCATCTGAGTGGTATGGCGTATCTGGACGAAAGATAGGAAGGTTAGGAGGTACCGGTTTAATGCGTAAGCAAATACTTGGGCATCACTATCCTCACTGCCTTACACTGTTGCACCCCGAATATGATTGGGATATGCAAAAATTTCCAAATAAATCTGAAGCTTTCTTGAAGCCAAGGTATCTTCTATTAAACTTTATTGTAATTGAAATATATCATAGGCGTAAGCATGGTTTTTGGACTAAAGACGAAAACATCAAGAATTTCCTTAAGGGTACAACCCAATGCAAAAGTTGTTTCTTATTTTTTTCTTAGATATGTCTGTTAAGCTAAATATGGTAAAACCAGAAGACTGGTATCGTGTGTCTATACCTCAATTATTAGCTAATGACGGTGGGGGTATTATATCAAAGTTTCCTGATTGTCTATCGTTGATACACCCTGAGTTTAAATTTGACAAAAGTCAATTTAAACTAAAGTCAAAAAGAGCGTCACAAAGGTATACCTTCAAAACAAATCAATATTAAAAATATCACATGCCATTCATTCGTTCAAACGCTGTTTATCCATATGTATTGCAGTGGCTACCATTTCACTTTTATGAGTGAGATCACTTGCACAATTTATTTTAGTCTTTTTTATATTCTTCTTTCAGTTTAACAGGTTTACAGAGCTATGCGCATGAGTCTTGAAGTGGTTTTCCCTGAAGAAGAGATATTAGAAGATTACTCCATTTCAAACATAGCACCTACTCCTTATCTTAGGATCGTTGTTGACGTGTATATACCTTCTATTAGGCTAGTGGTTGAATATCAAGGTACATTTTTATTTCAAGTATACCTTCTGCTTTGATTCTAACAAACAATAGGACCTCACCACTTTGAACGGAAAAATATCTACTACTTTGGATCATCCCAAGCTCAATCGACAAGGGATAAAGAAAAGAAAAAACTATTGGCAGCCGCAGGTACGTTTTGCACTTTTTTTTTTGGAGTGAAAAAAAAGTAAAAAACAACAGCTATAACCATAAATACAGGTATCTCTGTGGTTCCTATTCCTTATTGGTGGAAAGAAGGAGATGTTGATACCCTAAAATCAACTATAGCTCATTACAGGTATGAGCAATAACGTGGGTGTTGAAAAACCAAATTTACTAATACTTTTCTGTTTTTCAGGCCTGATTTGAACCTTCACGTGCCAGAAGGAGTTATGCCTCTGTTGGACACTAAAGGAAAAGAATACTTAGATTGTGACAATGTAAAATGAACGAGATAAACTCGCCTGTAATATAAAAAACTAAAACGGAAAAATT
Organism: Trichosphaerium sp. ATCC 40318; assembly: GCA_038496445.1. Classification (NCBI taxonomy): domain Eukaryota; phylum Discosea; class Flabellinia; family Trichosidae; genus Trichosphaerium; species Trichosphaerium sp. ATCC 40318. The sequence goes on from JALMLS010000305.1 coordinate 116,120, forward strand.
TCTTT